>JAYRBT010000018.1:18799053-18820964 GCA_036023395.1 Myiotriccus ornatus | reverse complement strand
CCCAGGGAGGTTTGGAGTCCCCACCCCTGGAGGTGTCCAAGGAAGGCCTGGCCGTGGCACTCAGTGCTCTGGGCTGGATGACAAGGTGGCCATCGGGCACAGGGGGGACTCGCTGACCTTGGATGTCTTTTCCAGCCTCAGTGATTCCATGTGAATCCCAGAATGGTTTGGGTTGCAAGGGACCTTAAAGCTCATTTCATTCCACCCCCTGCCATGGCAGGGACACCTTCCACTGTCCCGGTGTGCTCAGAGCTCAAGATCAGTAAATAGAGGGCAGGGTTTTACTTTGTGTCCTGGCTGTGCCTTGGGACACTCTCAGCTTACTGATCAATGCCTTTGCTTCCCATTTCTCCTCCCCTGGACACAGCCCTGCCCAGCCCCGAGCTCTGGCCTGGCTGTGCCATCCCTGCCCAGCTGCAGGTCCTGGCTCCCCTTCAGGATTGGGGGGTCCTGACCCACCCATCAGTATGGGGGCACAATTTAATGAGCAAACAGAGGGATCTGATGAACACCACGGGGAGCAGGGGCTGTAAAACCTGCAGGGGCATTATTCCCGTTTGCAGGGGTCAGGATGGTGCTCCCAAGGACAGAAGTAACCGGGAAGGTGGCTGATGACCAGGGGGAGTCTCCAGTATGAGAGAAGGAGGTTGGAGCCAGCACGAGGGGAGCAACAAGGACCTCCATCACTGCTCTTCAAAAGGTACAGACAAAGCAGTCTATTCCATGATTATAGTATTATTTTTCATGATTTACCAGTTCACTAAGGCTACTAAATGTCCTCTCCCTGATGTGAACCCCTTCCTTCTCTACTCGCTTATTAAGAGGTGATATTTTTACCACGGAGCTTTGAAATAGAAGGAAGGCAGACATCACATATTCAGTGTCTGCACAAGGATTGAGGGAGAGTAACAATTTTCCTCTTCCTCCTCTGGAGGACACCAACCCACAGCAACAAAAAGAGCAAGTAAAATTCCAAGCCTGGTCCCTGTATTGATCAGGAATAATTAAACAAACTCTCCAAGCAGCCCAGAATTTGATTGGATTAAAAAAAGTGTATTGGACATCCAATACCAAATAATAAACATGAAGTTATTAAAAAAAAGCCATAGAGGATACAGCAAATACTACAGGAAAGCAAAAAAAATTGTACAGAAAGGTCGACGCCTACAGCAGCCCTCGAAATTATTCTACATGAGATCATAAAACAATATACAGGTTTGGTTCTCTTTTCCCCAAATGTCTGAGGGAAGCTGTCACTCAACAGCTTGACTATGACACTACAAGGATACACAATGTTCCAAATTTAAAATCACAGGATATGTAAGAAAACGTAGCATTAAAATGTGAAAAAAGTGCAATACAGATTGTACACTGAATTGAATAAACGTTTTTTTCTTTTTTTTTTCAGTTTAAAAAACCAACTTTGAACAGTTGTTTTATCATTAAAAATATTCCCCCTCCCCAAATTCAATGACAATATTAACATTCATGGTGTTATACATAAGGAATATTCACAAAGACTCCCCCCCCCTTCCCGCCAGGAATACTGTGTTTGTAGGATGGTATTTCTTTGGGTACAGGTAAAAAATAGGCAAAGGAAAAGGTTCACACCCTCCTTCCAGGCCAAGGTGTGCATTTGATTCTTTAAACACATATTCTGTAGCTTATTTTGTCCTGAATTGTACTGATTAAAAGTCCAAACATCAGCTCTCCAGGTGGCCCACAGTGCCCCATTTAATTTGATTCCCTCCCCTCCCTCAAATAATAAATAAAGGCAAGACATGTCCCAGAAATGACAACACAGAGTCCGGGAAAAGAAAGGAAGTGACACTACAGCACCATCCCTGCTGCTCTCCGGGTGATTCCATGGCTCTCCCCTCTCTTGGAGACAAGGATGAGGAGCTTTACTTCAGTTCAGTGGGGAACAGGAAGGAAAAGCAGCAGAATTCCTGTTTGTTAGTGGAGCTGAAGCAGTTCCAGCATTCCCTCTGGCTGCTCCCACAGTCCCAGCACCCAGACGCGCCTGTCCCCGAGAGCCCAAACCCCAAGAGGAACAGATTCCCTCAGAACCAGCAGTAACTTGGAGCTTCCTTTTGTTCTGGAAGTGGAATCGCACACGGGTTCATCAGGCACCTGGGGGTGGGTTTGGTTACTTTACTGGGCTCCAGCCCCTTTCCAGGCCCTTCCCCCCGGCAGGGAAGGGCAGAGCCAGGCAATCACACACAGAGAAAGGGAAAACCCCTGTCCTTCCCTTTGACCTTCCCTTCCTTTCCCGACAGATGTGTGAACAGCACCTGAGTCACTAATACTGGTTTTCTTTTTACATGGTTTTCCAAAGTGTAAAAAAATACGGTTTTTGCCTTGTTTCTGTCTCTGGGGAATCCTCCAGAGCAGGACCTTGTTGGGGTGGCCTGGGATGGAGACACTGCACTGGGGCTGGACGTGCTGCTGTGGGCAGGGAGCGTTCCCGCAGGCAGGATCTGGTGTGTCGGGGATGGAAGATCCCACAGTTCTCCCCTTCTGGGAGCTCCACCCCAGCCCCGGGGTCTGTGCTGAGCCCTCACTCTGCACTTGCAAGGTTCATAATGCATCTTTACAAAACAGTTGCCAAAATAAGCTGCATGTAGTGTCATCTAAACATAAGGAACCCTAATTTACAGGAGGAAGGTCTTGCAGTGTTGCTAAATGAGACTCTCACTGCAGCTCAGTGACCAGAGACACAGTTATGCTGAAGGGACAAGGAAGGACATTACAGAAGATGCTTCATGTTCTTCAGTCGTTCCAGTCACTGGAGAAAAACAGGAAAACAACATGAATGACCCCTTTCCCCTGGACCCCCTCCCCTTCCCCAGCTACTTTTCCCCCCACTCAAAATATTGAAACTGCACAAAAAGCGACAAACAAGCCTTTCAAATTACATTTCAATTCAAACAGACTGGTAATCTCACAGTGATGAGAGGAGAAAGTCAGGCTTTTAATAATTATAATATAAAAATAATAAAAAAAGCTTACAAAGAGCAGTGCAGCATCCCAAAAGGCCATGGATTAACTGCCAGAAGGGGACGTAATTATACGCAGAATAAAAAACAAAACAGAACAACCCACACTGGCAATGAATTTCCATACACAATAGAACAAGCAGTCAAACCTCAGCCTAGGCTGTGGAAAACAACAGTTTCTCCCTTTTTTTTTTATTACAATATTTTTTCCTTTTTATAAAAAAAGATAAAATAAAAACACAAATAAAATTGTACATAAATGCCAATGTCCAACACTGAAAAGGCAGGGCAATCACACCACTGAGACAAAACCTGACCAGAACAAAACTAACGGCGAGTCCGTTTGCTTTCCTTGTGTCTGGAGTCCAGCCTGGTGTGTCCCATCCTGCCCAACCCCCAGGAATTCACTGGGCCATGACTTCGCTGCAGGACGGTGACACCCAGGTCCCCTCTGGTTGGTTCTTCTCCTTCCCACGTTGCTCTCACGTGCTGTCCCTCTTTCTGGTTTGTTGTTTGTTTGTTTTTTTCCTCTTTTTTTTTCCTTTTTTTTTCCTTTTTTTGTTTTTCCTCTGTACAATTCCTTGTGTTCCAAGGCTGAGTCCCACGACTTGCGGAGCGGTTTGGAGTCATGTCCCGGGGAGGTGGTCACGCCGTGGTGATGGCATTGAGGTCCTTCATCAGTCCTTCCAGGTGGGCCATCTCTTTGGTCAGCTCATCCGGCTCGTAGGTCTGGGGAGAGGCAGAGGGTTACTGCAGGGGGCCTTGGCTCTCCTTAGGGAGGGACAGGACAGGAAACACAGAGGAATGGTCAGGGATTGCTGTGGGATACGGCCCTGACTCAGGAATAACCACACGTGGATTTAGCCACAGTTACAGGAATTAATAACTTGAAACAACACTCTAAGGTCTGGCTGGAGCTGTGCCAGGGTAGGTTTAGGTTGGATTTCAGGAAAAGGTCCCTCCCCCAGAGGGTGGCTGGCACTGAACAGGTTCCCCAGGGCAGTGGGCACAGCACCAAGGCTGCCAGAGCTCAAGGAATGCTTGGACAGCACTCAGGGACAGGGTGGGATTGTTGGGGTGTCTGTGCAGGGCCAGGAACTGGACTGATGATCCCTGTGGGTCCCTTCCAGCTCAGCATATTCTATTCTTTGATTCTATTTTGAGTGCAGCTCCTTGGGCAGGTGTGATTCAGAGTCCCACTGAATAAACCATGATCAGCTGATCTGTTTGCTTGTCTCAACCCCTGAAGGGAACAGCTGCCTTTGAACCAGAGCAGGCAGTTTAGAAAAGTCTTCCCAGCTTAGCCGGAAAAAAGGTGGAAGGAATCACTTCACCATTAGTGTTTTGAGAATCCTGGTCCTCACTGCAATCACACAGGCTCAGGCTCAGAGGTGCAGTTCCAGCTGTACTGATGAGCCATCCCCACCGTGCTCACTGCCCGTGGGCACACAGGCACCGTGAACCACGGCAGCTCCAAACCTCTTCTGACCAAGTCCTTCCCAGTTCCGGGCAGTTTTCAACCCTGACCCTGCTCTCACTTCCTTTCCTTCTAGAGACAAACCTTCTCCTAATATAAATGGGAAGGGACTTCCAGTTTACCAAACATCTGGACTGTACCAGAAAAGTCATCCCTGCCCTGGGTCCAACACATTATCTGCCAACTACTGAAAATGATAAACAGCAGCAGCTGAAAGTAAACTCATTCCTACAGGCTCTCATAAAAAAAACAGTTATTCAAATCACTACCTAACCCTAAACCTCATAATTCAACTCATCATTTAGTTTTCAAAACTCATACTTGAACTAGCAATTTAATTTAACTAGTATTTAGTGTGCTGAGTCTACCTTGTACTAATTTATCAATGAAGAAATTTATTAATGGTTCTACTTAAATATTACCAATTTGTTGATGGATAAACTAATGAGTAAGGGTTTGGTACTGACCAAACAAATAAAGTAGGAATGACATCTAGACAGAAGGGCAGAAGGGCACCAGATCAAGTTTCTAGACTAGCACATGCAGAAATAAAATCAAGAGGGCAACAAAAACATGTGACAAATGGAAAGCACAATGAGGAAATAAAAGTAAAATAAATTCAAATTAAGCATTTCCTGTAGCAGTGATCGGAGCTAATACCTGTGTGATACTGAAGACAATATATGAGCCTAGTGATCCAGTAGCTACTGGAGAAACTTCTTGGCTTGCAATTCGAAAGGAAAACAGTTCTTCCAGTGCCTCCCACCCAAAACATCCTCAACATCCTTAACAGCTGCTCCCAAAAGCAGCCCAACAGGTGGTTGCCTCTATCCCAAAAGTCAGAACACTTTCACAGGAGAATCTACAAACATATTTGGGATGATGGTTCCAACACGTTGGCCTTAGTGCCAAATGTTCCATGTGCAGTGACACTGGGAATGCTCTGCAGCAGCAGGGCTGGAACAGGACCCTGCCCTGTGCTGAAGGCGGTTCTCCTGTATTTTTTATATGGATTCATGGGCAATGGAGGTGTTGGAAGCCTGGAGCCTCGTGACCCTCTGTCTTTGAAAGTGTCAGTGCAGAATTCCTGAAGTTTCCCAGTGTGACATGAGTAAGGAGCGACCCCCCAGTCTGTGAGCACTGCAGGGCCAGGCCTGGCAGTGGGAGTACCTACGCTTTCCGAGTCCTCCAGCATCCGGGTGGTCTCCTGCACGTCGGGGGCACTGGGAACGACCACGGGCATGGGAGGGCGAGTCCTTCCCAAAGTCCCGATGGACGCAGTCTTCACCGAGTGAACGGGGTGGGGGGGAGCTGCAAACCAACGGCCAGAGAGTCAGGGAACTGGGAATTGGGCTTAATCAGAAAGCTCCTGAGAGGAGGAGAATAAGGACAGGGGAGAACGGCCTTAAACTAAAGGAGGGCAGGGTTAGACGGGATATTGGGAAGGAATCCTTCCCTGTGAGGTGGGGAGGCCCTGGCACAGGGTGCCCAGAGAAGCTGAGGCTGCCCCAGCCCTGGAAGTGTCCCAGGCCAGGCTGGATGGGTTGGTTGGCAGGATTGGGACTGGATGAGCTTTAAGGTCCTTCCAACCCAAACCATTCTATCATGATTCTATGATTAAGAAAGACTATATTAGAGGAAAATGAACACTTAAATTTTGCAGTGTTGTTGGAGACAATAAATTGTCCAATTTATTTATTTATGCAGAACTCACTGCAGCCTCTGACACACTTCCTTGGATGCCCAACTCCACCCCCTGCCCCTCAAGGCCCTTCCCTGTTGAAGTCCCCCTGTTTTGTCCCCCTCACCTTGCTGGGTCAGCAGGGGGGTGCTGGGCAGGGCGGGGTCGTAGGAGGCCCCGGCCGGGGGCACGGCGGGCACCGCGAAGCTCTTGAGCGGGTGCGAGGGGCGGACGTGGGCGGTGGGCAGGCCCTGGGCAGGGTCCTCCTCCTGGGCACTGCCCAGGTACGAGCCCGTGGAGCCCTCGGCGTCCTGGTGGTCGGTGCCCGGCGGGGCCGAGGGCGCCGGCAGCGTGTCCGTGCTGGGCGTGTTCCGGACGGACTCTGCAACACACACACTGCAGTTACTGCCACGGGCCACGTGGGAACACAGCGGGCTACTGGGAAGCACCTTTTCCAAGGTCACTGTCACAAGCTACGAAGGGAATTCGGATAGAACCCCAGTTCTGTGACTGCCCTGTTTTAGGGTGAACAACGGCTGTCTGGTAATAAAATGAGCTGAGAACTGAATGACTCCCCATCTCCAGCAATGCCAAATCAACAGTTCTGCACTGAAACAGCTCCACATAGTAAGTCCTCAGATAAACAGCAGAGAACACAAACCTTCCTTCTCCTTCTGCCCCTGAGCATCTCACAGTACTGGCATTTGTAACCAAATCTGTAATTTAAGGTTCACACCAAGCACTAGTGCAGACACAGGAGCATGTTTTTTTTCTGAGACAGGCTTGAAATCCATTTACTTGGAGTCATAGAATGGTTTGGGTTGGAAGGGATCTTAAAGATCATTTAATTCCACCCCCTGCCATGGGCAGGGACACCTTCCACTATCCCAGGTTGCTCCAAGCCCCGTCCAGCCTGGCCCTGGACACTTCCAGGGATGGGACAGCCACAGCTTCTCTGGGCAACCTGTGCCAGGACCTCCCCACCCTCACAGGGTGAAGAATTTCTTCCAAAGAATTTCTTCCTGCTTGCTGAAAGCTCAAGCTCAAATGAAATCCCAGGCTTGCTGTGTTTGCAGCAGGCTCCACAATGACCTAAGAGAACAATGAGATGGTATCTTACATTCAGGGCATCATGATCCTACTTCGAGCACACACAGGGAAGGATCTGGGCTGTGGGAGCTGTCACTTCCCTGGTATAAACCTCTGCCTCTCACATATTGCCCCACTGTCCTTGCAGCCCCAGGAACTGTTCTCATAAGGAAACAACACTTTTGGCTGTGACACCTCAGAACGTTGACCTTAAGCTAAAAAGCTGAGAGTTCCCTCCAACTCAACACTTCATCCACATGCAATTTAGCAACAGTGTGGATTCAGAAATCTTCAGAGCACTGGAGACACTGCAGAAATCACTGCAATTCATTGTGCTTCAAGCCTGAAAACGCTGCATGGAAAACACTCCCATTTTCTGTGTCCCTCAGGAAGGTTATGGAATGTCAGCTCTTGGTAGCTAAGTCTGGACCTTTCTCCTTTCTTGGTCTCAAATGGTACTAACCAGGGAAGAAGGGACCACATTAAGTAGCTCAGACTTAATCTGGAGTTTCAGGGCTGAAGGCTTTGGCACAAGGAATCCCTCTGTTTGTAGCTGTGTATAAAACATGGAGCCTCCTCTTCCAGGGCCACCATCACGTATCTCAAGGATCTGCACAAGAAAGCTCAACCTCTCCAGGACTTTGTCTGCACCTAAACCCACGGAACCCACGTCCTTAACCCTCATGGAACAGCACAGTGGGGACTGACCGAGTTTCAGGCTCTGCTTTCTGCACGTTTCACTCCCACTTCCATTAAAGCAACACGTCCCTGGTGGGTTGTGTCTCACCTGTGGAATTGGCCCTGTCTGAGTGGGACAAGGCTGTGCCCAGGGGCCAGGGGCTGGGCTGGTGGTGGAGGTAGCTGCGGGTTGGAGAGGCGAGGCTGCCGGAGTGGAAATGGTGGTGGGGGTTATCGAGTGAATGGATGGGATGAGCACTAATCACAGCTGTGGATGAACACAAGACAGAGAAACACTTAACACACACACAGTGCTGGTGGACTGAAAGGCACCACATCCCTCCCTTCCCCACACAGCCACTCGGCAGGGGAGCCAGACCCTCAGCAGGTTCACAGTCCACCTTAAACTCCTGGGTCGTCAGAACGGAATCATGTACGGGACAAAAACATCACCCGATTACAGGCCAAAAAGCAGCACCACCAACTTAATTCACATCAGGATGCACTGTTTGATTTCAAGGAAAAGTTCAGACGAAGAACAGAGAGAATACAGATCTACTATCCACATATAGTGTATTGAGAAAATGTGGTGTGTTAAAAAAGAAACAGCCCTTTGCTTCCTAATATCCTTCCAGGATTTTTGTATTTCAGTAGTGAAAGAAGGAGCTCACTTGGTACACACCATTACTGCAAATTATGCTAAAATGGAAGAGACTGAATTATCCTAAATTAGTCCCTAAGAGGTAAATAACTAGATCTGAGTGCTGCAGTGCGGGGAGCCCTGGGAAGGTGTCTGTGGGCTCAGAGTTAAACACACGGAATGGTCCTGGTGGTGCTTCCTGAGAAAGGGCCTCACACACCACTGTGAGCTTCTGTGGAGCTTCTGCAAAGTCTAAATGACATGATATGAGTGTTTGCAGTTACTATAAAACACAAACCTGCTTCTGGAGGCCCTCAGAGCTCTTGAAAACAGGATAAAACGTCAAAGGCTCTGAAACAACCTCAAGCCCTGAGGCACCAGCAGACCTTGCACCTCCTTCCTCATCCTACCCACCCCAGCCAGCTGGGCCTGGACCTGGTTTGATCTCCCTGGGCAAGGCAATGGCTAAGAAAGAGAGGGAATCAGCCAGGCTTTTCCAGGGAACACAGCAGGTCTGTCAGAGCTGGGGCTGCTGCTGCAGGGAAATCACACCCACGGCTGTGTCTGCCACAATTATCACCTGAACCTGAACACAGCCAGCAGGTACAACTGGAATTACTGCCTCCCTAAAAGGTGTATCACCTCTGTGATACTCTCATCCTGTGTGGGACTGATATGTAGGCTGTTGAGTGTCTTTCCCGTGAGTTTTTCCTTTGCTACGCTGTTTTTATGGAGTATCTTGTCATCATGTATGAGTTTATCTTATCCTGTGTGCATCCAGTGCTGCATCCCATTTACAGAACACCACTTAGGAGAGTGTAAGGTAACACTTATTGTTGCCTCAGTCTGTTATGGGGTCACCCAGGTCTGCATCCATCGTGTCCTGGTGCCTGGCATGGGACAGGAACTCAGCAGAATCCCATGGCTCAGTGTCCCTGCTGGACACCACGTCTGACCAACTTCGAAGGAACTAATCAGAGTTAGGATTATTAGTGTCAAACTGCATCCTCTGCTCCCTCCTTGTACATGGAAAACTGGGAGACAACAAGGAACATCAGACTGCTTATTGTAAAACCAAGAAGAAAAGGTGCTACTCTTTTAAAAGGTTGTAGAACAAGGAAACAGTTGAAAATTCACAAACTGGGCATATCAGGTCACCAGGACACTTGAAAAAGCAGGTGGAGAGGAAGAAAACCAAGTGTTCACTTCAGGTAATTAAAGCAAAAAGTTATAAAGTGGGAACAGAAGGGACTAATCTGAAATCACTCCTCAAAAACACAAGGGGCTGTGGCAGCAGTTACCTGGCTACAGGTGGAACGTGAACACAGAGAGCTCAGGGAGCTCGGTGTAATTTCACTTCCCAGTTCTGCCCATGCTCGTTACTTGTGTTCTCACACAGGGTTTCAGTCTGGCTGCTCAGAGGTGCAGCCAAGTCCCTTTGCATCTTGGAGTCCTCATTTCAAAACTAGATAATGCTGTTTAATTCTTAAAATATTTCATCACAATAAGAGCAGTAGTTTTGGTACCAGAGAAGGATCCCTGCAGACAGGGGTAAACACACTCACTCAGAGAACACTGAGCACGACTCCTGCAAAAGGAACTCGCTGATCTCAGAGTTTCAAATCAGTAAACATGTCAATAAAGGGAACCAGCTAATACAGCTGAATTTTCAAAAAGGCTCCACTCCAAAGGTCATATACTAGGCTGCTGCTGAGGGAAGGCTCTTGTATGGACTGAAAGATGGTTACAGATACAAAACCAAGGAAGGTGGTGGATTTTCAAGAACAGAGGAGAGTGAGCAGAAGATCCCAGGTAGCAGTGCTGGCACTGGCTTTAATCAGTTCTCCTTTTCAGTAAGCCAGACATGGAGGCAATCAGAGAAATCTTCCCCTTTGTCAATAATTTTAAGGTGTCTGGGGTAGGCAAATGCCATTTTGGTGGCCAGGAGCTCCAGAAGGGCCTCACAGGGCTGAGCAAGAGGGCAAAGATTCCAAGGAGCTTGTAGTAAAGTCAGAGGAGGCTCTGAGAATGTCAACGCAAGAGACACAGGGCATGGAGCAGCTGCCTCGTGAGGGGAGGCTAAAAACATGGGACTGCTTGGGCTGGAGAGGAGAAAACCAACAGTGGAACCTGACAGAGATGGAGCAGCTCTCTCCAGTCCCTGTGGGACAGCTGGGCACTGGCAGAGTTCAAAGGGAACAGTACAGAAAGCAGCCAGGCCCACAGGCTCTCCCTGGGAGGCACCGGAGTGGGACAGACAGACACTGGACACACTCCTGACTCTCCCCCACTCCTCACTCCAATGCAGCTGCTCCTTTTCCCCTTTTCCCTTGGTCTAACTCTGCCTTTCCATAAGGGGCTCCGGGGCCTCCTCTGAGCTGCTCCCCCTGCAGAGGGGCTGGAATTGCTCAGTGAGCAGGAAGGCAGGTGTGGGTGTCCCTGTTTGTGCCATCAGTGTGGCTGCTTTGGGTGCTCCCCACTCCAGGAGCCGGGAATGGGGGCTGGTGACTTACGCTGAGGTGGCTGAGAATCAAAAGGCATCATCATCTTGGGCCTCATCCCCCTCCTTCCTGCCAGCGTGGACATGCTGTCCTCGGACTCGTGTCCTGAGGGAGGAACACCAGGGTTATTGACCTGCAGCTCCCGTGGCACCCGAGCACTTCAACCCCCCTCTCTCTAGTCCTGTTTGCAGCTCTGAGTCACAACTGATAAAAACAGCTCTTTCATCCTCCACTGGAAGGGGAGAAGAGGACAATTATTTGGCCCCTATACAAACTTGACCTTCTGGCAGTGCAGCTGTGGGCTGAAAGGATGTCACACACAGCTCTCAGGAGTTTATTTTGAAACACCTGTTGGATGATCTTCCAATTGCTAATCAGTATTTACCAAGAGAAAGTAATGATTTGACTCCTGGGCACTCAATTTCCTCACAGCAACACGTGATCCATCCTTTTCAGGGAGTCTTAGAAACTAGGAACAAACCCAATTCACTACTTGAAAAATGAGAACAAAAGAGAGTAACTAAGCAGTATCTCAGAGAAGTGATTTCACCACTCAGAGTCAAAGGTCTTTAACACCTCATGGCCAAAGCACTTGTTGATCTCTCACCTCTGTAGGAATTCCGCCTCTGATGGATATTGCTGTCCATGGAATTGTCAACTGGGGTGATGTCTTGGGAGTTGCGAGGGATTGGGGTGTCTGTCATGATGGGATTGGGATCTGGAGACTTATCAATGGGTTTGAGCTCCAGTCTCTCATGATGGATCCAAAGGTCAGGAGGTTTGACATCTTTGGAGTTCCCTTTGTACTTGTGGGAGCCATTCACTGATTTGCAGGCAGCTCGTTTCCTGGGAGGGGAAACAAAGGAGATGTTCTTAGATGTCACCTCATCTGTGGAAAAGGATTTCCCTCAGATCTTGTGTCCACCTGAGCAGACCCTTCCCACCGGGCAGGACGCCCTGAACGCTGCACACAAGCCCAGCCGACACCCTCAAGGCACGTCCTGCAACTCTGATGCCATGAACTTGTCTGCAGTGGCCCCACATCCCGCAGCCTCGTGCTCTGCAGCCCAAGCTTGCACTGACAAAACTGAGTTTGCAGTGCCTGTGGTTGTTAAGAGAACATTCCAGCCATGAAGTGAGGGTGCCCCACGCTGTGCCCCTGCTCCAGGCTCAGCCTCCAGCAAGAGCTGGAGAGGGAGCCAATGATCCCAACAGGATGGTGAACACTGGGGATCAGTGACAGGAACATCACTTTCAGCACTGCTCAGACTGAGGAGGTTTTCATGGCTGATGAACAGCAGCAGCAGCAACCTTTGGTGAGGCAAGGATTTGGGATGGTGGAATTTGGGAAGAGGACAATGCAGGGTTCCAGCACTGCTGTCCCAACGATGGGGGAAGGTGTTCCTCTGGGTGACACAGCTGCTGGAACTGGCTCAGGTATGGCTCAGTACCAGCGGGCAGCGCCTCCCACGGAGGTGACTCCCAGCCAGACGTGCCCCCACGTCCTGCTGTGACCCAGCTGAGCCCCTGGCACACGGCAGGAGCGACTCACTCTGGGCATGAGTGACACACCGTGTGTAAGGGAGGTGCCATTTAGAAACTGAGGTTTCACAGGGCTTTTCCTGCCCTTTGAAAATAAAATGCATCTCTGGGGCACAGGTTCACCCACGCTGCCCTCTCCCAAGCTGCCAGGCATTCCCACATCCCTGCTCCCTCTCCTGAACATTTTTGCAGGATGGTTCAGCTTCAGCAAAGCGAGTGGAGATTATCTTCCAAGCCTGGCTTTTAAAAATCTGTTTTGCATAACAGCATCTTTTCAAACCTAAAATACAGCTTTCAGCTCTGGTCTTACAAAGAACGTGCAGACAGAACCTTCAGGAGCCCGTAAGTGGGAGCACTGCTGCTGTGGGCTTGATTCAGGTGCTCTAAAGGAGGGAAGAATTCAGGTACACACCTACATTATGGATTTTGGAGACTTTTCTAAGGAGTCCAGCACCTGATTCATATTCCACTCCAGTAATCTGTCTAAAAACTGTATATTATTATGCACAGCTTGTCCACTGACTCCACACAGTGAAGCACATGCTGAGAGCAGGTCCAAGAAGCTGCCTGAGCTGTGGAGCTCTCCCATCTCCAAGGGGATACACTGGCTCCAGTTTGGAAACAATATTTTAAACAGCAGCTTCTCCTGAGGGAGGGGCAGGTGCAGGGACACAGGAGAGCACGGCCCAGTTTGGGGGTGGACTCTTGATGGTTTGTAACTCTGCAACATGGATTGGGAAAAACGGACCTTCACCATCTACAGCCTGGAAGGCTTAAAGCAATAAACACTCGAAGATGAGATGGCAGGACTGGGTGGGACAGGCAGGGCAGGGCAGGGCAAGGGGCCCCCCGAGCTGTTACTTTTTCTGGTGCGAGGTGGTGCGGCGGGTGCAGAAGACGGCGACGATCACCACGATGACGATGGTGATCACCCCCACGGACACGATGATCACCAGCAGCATGTTGCTGTCCAGGGGAGAGGTAGGACTTCCATGGGGACTGTTACTGCCTGTAAGGGTTCGAGATGGGAGAAAGGGGTTATTTATTCCATAGAAAAAGCAAGGAATGCAAACCAGAGTCTGGCTTCCCACAGATGAGCAGGATGAGGTGGTTGGTCTGCTTGCATCTCTGGGAAATGCTTCCTTTTCTGTCATTTGCCACCTGTGTTTCTGTACAATTGTTGATCTATAAGAGGATTTATAGATCCATTCCCAACTAGGTCTATCCAAACTCAAGTTCAGCCTACAGTTACCATATAAAAATTCAACATTTAGTCTAAGGAGAGTTAGTCTGGACCTTGCTAAAACTGCTGTACCACAGGCATCCCCTTGCAGCCAGAAACCACTGCACTCAGTAGGAGAATCCTACAGGGATCACTTTGCCCTGAAGGAATTATTTTATCAAACAGTGCTGAGCGTTACCTCAGGGCAAGGCATCCCCAGCACTAACCAGGGGAAGGAGGAAGGGGAGGCTTTTCCTTCCTACTGAAATAATTGTCCACTTGTGCACCACAGCAGCCCTTTAAAACTCCACTGGGAAGCAGATCTGCTCATGGGAACACCAGCAGAGCTCTGCCAGACACTCCAGGCAGGAGCACCACGGCAGGGGTGTTACAGGGCTTACTGAGTGGGATCAACCATGGAGAAAAGTTACAGAACTGATGCCAGGAGTGTTTTCTGGGTGGAAGACCAAAGTGAAATGAAACACCTGGAAATGGAAAAGCTTTGCAGCAACACTCACCTCCAAGAGGGGGTTTGTAGTCAGGTCCTAAATCCACTGGGCGACTTCCCTTCCCTGCAGATCCCGAGGCTGAAAAGGCCGGATATGTTGGAATGTTACACACACACTTTGGCACCTCCAAGTTTCTTTTAGAACTTCTCTGTGCCCCCAAGGGCAGTTTCCCCCCTCCTTTTCTCTCCCCACAACATGATTTGGCTTTGCTCAGCCCCTGCACTTCTCCAGGAAAATAAACTTGTCCAGGAGAACTCTTCCAATTGTTTCCTGAGTTATTATTTTCCTAACTCGGCTCAGGAGCCTCTACTAATAGTAATTTTAAAAATGATAATAAAAATCATCTGTAGCAATGCACAGGTACATGTTGAGGCCAAGGGCTTTGCCACACTTGTACTGACAGAACATCCTGAAACTGGAATTATCCAAGTTTCCTTTCCACACACCCAGTTACAGCCAGTGTGGGAGACTGGCAGTAAGTGGAGGATCCAAAGCACAGCAAATGTAATATTAAGACCCAGCCTATCCATAAAAACCCACTTTCAACCCCATTCTCTTCTGCTCACAAGTGACAACGAAGCCTCACAAAACTGTTTTTGGTGAAACCCAAGGAAACCAATTCATCAGTTACATCCAAACCCTGGTTCTTTCCCTCTCTGCTTTCGTAAAAATGCACTTCATGCAGACATTGGTGAGAAGAACACTGCAGGAGGGGAAACATTCAGCAAGGTGCAAAGAACAACATTCCTCTGGTTGCAGGAATCCAGAATATTTTGCACATTTTTACATTGTTCTATCGAAAAAAACCCCAAGAAACTAACCAAGAAGTCAAGCAATTTGGCAGTTTCCCAATCAGGAGAAGGATTTTCTCAGTTAAAAATCTCCTTTAATCAAGAAGTAATAAGTGTTAAAGGATGTGTAACAAATGGAAACCGTGAACCTCAAGTCGAAGCCTGTAAATTAGTCACTGAAATCAAGACAAATGGCAAAACCAGCCAAAGGGAGCATCAGGAATTCTGATTAAAGCTGGACAGGGTAATAAGGAGGAATGGTCTGTGTGTACAGCAGCAGCTCCAGTCTATAATGATGGAAAAGATGTATTGCAGGACAAATGTGCCATGACAAAGACACATTGCGGCTGTGAGGGCAGAGAGGACCCTGCACCCAGGGCTCTCCTTTGGCAGCACCGCCCTGACAATCCTGCAGCAGCAAGGAGAGAATGTTACAGCACGCTGAACAGCTCGGGTTTCACAGATCTGTGTCTGGGTGGCCACGGAACCTGCTCTGAGAAGATGGGGAAAACCCCTAAATGAATCCTCTGGATCCCTGAACCCGGCACTGAGGAGCTGCTGGATCTTCCACCCAGAGAAGCTGCAGGAGAAGGGGGGGATAGAAATAACCAGCAGTGTTTTAGAAGGACAATTAGACACCCTGAGCATTTCCAGTGCAGCAGCTGGAGCCTTAACACAGGTGAGGCCATGGAAAAGGGGGTGGGATAGGAGATGGTTCCTGCTTTATGCCCACCTTTCTGCTTTATGGAAAGCAGGTATTTTCAAAAAACTAAATGTTAGACTATAAACATGGTTGGTAACAGTAACTATGCAGATGTATAATGATATATATAAAATATACTGCATTTAGGCTTCCCAAAAACATTTCACTGTGTCTTGTACAATCCTTTGTTAAAACAGCACCATAAAAAAGCAACATGGCACCCATTAACAGGATGAACTACACATTAACTGATAAGAATTAGAATTAAAAAATCATTATTCATGGGGAATAATTCTAATGAGTTCTGCAAAGTCCTGTGCTTGGCCAAGGGCAGTTCAATATCCTTCATAACACGAGGAAAGAGAAGGAAAATAATGCCCCTGGGTTTAACAGGTGACATAAAATCAGGGAACAGGGAAGAAGAGAGAGGATGTACAGTGCCACCTGCACAGGATCCTCCCAGGGACACCCTGAGCGATTTAGGATGAAATTTAGGCACCCAACCAAGATGCTTCTCAGTATCCAATTCCTAAAACCACGGATGAACAGTTTAAACCTTTAAATTCCAGGGAGGCATCTTTTATGCAGTACAACCTATTCTAAGAACAGTTTAGGACAGCATTTTCTTGGGATTGGTTTTCATTCAGCTTCTGAGTCTCCATGGTACCCATCAGGTACCTGCAGCCACACAATGTATTTTAACTTTGTGTGACTTCAGGATGGTTTTCCAAGGATCACAGACCTTAATCTTTGCTTTTGTCCTAGGCCAGTACAACTCCCTGAGGTCTGACAGCAACTGTCACTAAGCTTGACACGAGCTCTGTGCTACCAAAGCGCGTGGAAAAACAGCATCGTGTGCTTAGTACAGAAGAAAAACAATAGAGCAGGGAAGGAAACAAAAAAGAACCATCAGGGCCAGAGAATCAACCCATTGTAGTTTGAGTCCTTCCCAGTCCTGAGTAACTTGCTGGCTCTTTCCTGAGAGTCCCAGTTCAGTGATGCTGTCACAGAGCTGCTCTTCAGCTCCTTTCCTGCATTTCAGCTGCTGCCACGATTTATAATCCCTGAGTGTTCAACAGGAATTCTGAAACAAATCTCTCTTGGCTTTTATGATTTACAAACGGTGGGATAAGAATTAATCAAATTGTTACTAGAAGAACACGTTCCTTTAGGATGGATGGAAGATGTAGTTCTCTGCTGAAATGGGGTTAGAACAGGGCAGAACAGAAAACAGCAACTTTTCCCTAAAACCCTGTAACCTTCCCCAGTTCCCTCCCACTGCACCTGGGCACGGATGGTGTCAGGGAGAGCCCAGATCCCAGCTCCCACCTCTGGGACAGGGGCTGCATATGAATCTCCTCCCCAGCTCCCTCCTATCAGCAGTATTTGGCGCGCAGGGGTAAAAGCACATTTAATAAATTACTGCTCAGTAACAAGTTGCAGAGCCAAGTCCAACCCTCTCAGCCCCTTTAGGATCTCTGTAATTGCAAGTCTAAGCTGTTTGCCAAAGGCCTTTCAAACTCATCCCTTCAGACTAATTCTTCCCTTTTTATTGGGCTTGTAGGTTATTTGGAAGAAAGCAAGAACAGCCCTGGGACATTCACCTTATAATTCCATGCAGGAAGCCTCAAAGCTCCCATTTTCCAAGCAAACATCTGAAAGCCTTAAGGCTTCCAGGAGCCAGTGCCGGGCTCCTCGGGAGAGCCTGGACTCCAAAGGAGCTGACAGACAGAATCCTGCACAGAGCTTTCCAGAATGAGCATCCTTGGCTTTCTAAGACAACACTCCTGGATGTGGAGCTCACAAACAGCACTGGTGCTGATCAGGGTCAGTTTGATCTCCACCCCCTCCTGCAGCACCAGGCAGGGGCTGGATGGCCCATCCCTGCAGGAGGATCCCCACCACGTGGCCCTTCATGGGACCCCTGACTACAGAGATCACTTTATATTCCCAACACCAGATCACAGACAGGACTCCCACTTCTTCCACTATTAAAACCACAACAGCGAACTCGCCCATTTCCAGTCAGAGCAGCTGATAATTGTTTCATTTAGAAAATGCAACAGCACATGGACAGCAAAACCAGGATGGGTGAAGGATGGAGTGAAGAGAAATGCTGGCTGTTCATTTACCTTGGTCATTGGGCATTTTATCTGAGGACTCAGCTATGGGGCAAGCACAGGGAAGAAAAAACAAGAGAGATCACAAGGTTTGAAGAGTGAGACAGAATTTCAAGTTTCACACAGCACAGGCAGACTGGCTACAGCTCATTTCTGACCACCAATACTCACGTGGAGGTGTCCAGGGCCGGGTTGGACAGGCCTTGGAGCAGCCCGTGGAAGGTGTCCCTGCCCGTGGCAGGGGGTGGGACTGGGACAGGCGGAAGGGGATCATTAAGGTTCCTTCTGTCCTGGTTCTATGATATGTTTCCATAATAATAAACTCTTAACTTTTTCTTTCTCACCCCTGAGCACTTTTCTCAGGCTGTCTCACATTTGTACTATTTATCACCTGCCCTCCACCATCAGTGCTTGACTCAGGAGCCTGTTGTGTCCCATGAGTTGCCCCTGCACCACCCCAGCCCCAGGGAGCAGAGGTGACACAGTCCTGGAGTGTTACTGTAACCAAACGGGGTTTCTCGTAACTGAGGACCCAAGAGCAGTCACAGCACCATTAACCAGAGAGCTGAGCACCACCTGCCCAGGGGTTAAAGAGCAAGCCAACCGGGAATTCTGCTCCAGCCCAACTCCAGCCTTTTCCAGGGGGAGCACAGACTGCTCGCTCCTGGTGCTCTGGAGCTGTCGGGATGGAGGTGCCACTTTACCTTTGGGGGTTCTGAACTGCACGGCCTCGGACATGGGCCCCATTCCCTTGGAGTTCCGGGCCTGGATTTTGAAGTAATAGGGCGTGTCCAGGGTCAGCTCCTGGATCTGGTGGGTCAGCCTGTTCCCCACCACCGGCTCGATGACCCAGTCGTGGATCTCGGCGTTGACGTCCGTGCTGTAGTAGATGATGTATCCTGTGCCAGGGAAGAGCAGGAGCGTCACCAGGTGCCACAGGACACGAGGGTTAGGGGGTTTCTAAGGGTGTTCTCACTTTTCCCAGGACTAAGAATGCATCCAGATACCAGCCACCCTTCCCATCTGTTACATGGTGAGAGGAAAAAAGCCCTTTAAAATATCAGGATTATTTCTGACCACTCTTCATTGCACATGGGGAAACTGCTCATTACCTGCTCTTTACCTGTTTATATGTAAAATAAGATAATGCTGCTGTTATCAAAACATCCTCAAGGTATTACTATTATAATATTAATACACTATTATAATACATTATTTAAACAGTGTTCAAACCACAAAACATTCTCATGCACAGCTCAGCAACATGTGGTCAGTAGTTTATAATTATTTTATTTTCAGTGTATTAACAAAGTGTCAATACACAAAACAGTGTTTTCCAGTGTATTAACAAAGATGACAGTAATCTGAAGAGAACTGAGGTTGTCCAGGAGAAAAAGGTATGGGAGGAATTTATATGTTCTGTTATTGAAGAGCACTGCAATTGTAAAAATCAACATAAAGTAAAAGCTTTATAACTTCTTTTTACG
Organism: Myiotriccus ornatus; assembly: GCA_036023395.1. Lineage (NCBI taxonomy): Eukaryota > Metazoa > Chordata > Aves > Passeriformes > Tyrannidae > Myiotriccus > Myiotriccus ornatus. Next base: position 18,801,525 of record JAYRBT010000018.1, on the reverse strand, counting down.
CACAGCACATGGAGCCTCAGCATAAATTATATACTCGAACCAATATATATGTGTGTGTATATATATGATTTATGATTTATTATTTATATTGCCTATATGCAATATCACAATGATATACTAGAAATATTATAAATTATAATATGCATTTTGGTGCATATTATATTTATATATTATTTATAGTATATTATTTATATTGATTGTTCAGTATTTTACATCTATAATATATATTATACACATATTTACTTAATTTTTATATATATATATATGTGTGTAGTGACAGTTCAAAGCACTGTAGTGGCACAAGCAGTGAGTTAACTTATGACTGTCCTAATTACTCAGCAGGTTTAATGATGCACATCAGGAACCCAGCCTGGCCCAGCTCGGTATTCCAAACCCATCCCAACCACATTCCAGGGAGATGGGAGCTGCAAGGCCAGTATTCCACAGACAGGCTGCCCAGGGCATGGAATGACATCATCCCTCGGTTTTTATGGCACTACTCAATGCACAGAGTTAATCACCCATTATTTAATGAGTCATTAGTGGAGCCTGGAGCTGTCCCTCCACGTAGGGATGTTCCCACCAGAGGGCACTCGACCCCCACATCCCAAAAACTGCCTCATTCCCCGGAAAAGGGAAGCTCATGTTTGGTGCACTCAGATTTACCACTGAACTACTATTTTATTTGATGTTTTAACCTGCTGCTAATGCACAAATATGGATGTTTTGGTTCAACCTAAGTGGATAACTAAGGTTGCCCTTCAGAGCAGACACTGCACAGGCATTTTTCCCAGGAAAATGGGATAACTGTGCTCATTTACGACGTGCAGGTAACTGCTGGTTCTCCCTCTCGCCCTCAGTGTCGGATATTTGTGCCTGCCCTGCCTGAAGGCCCTCACTGGCCACCACCAACCAAGTCCTTTCACCTGCACTTCACATAAAGGCTCTTGTTTCTCCACTCAAACCTTCCTTCCCCCAAAGAGGAAACATCTTGCTGCCTTTTCCCAGGGATCCAGTTCAGTTCAGTCTCCTGTCTAGAACCTGGGCTGCAGTCCTGCCCAGTCAGGTGATCCTGCACCGCTGTCAATTCTGAGCACAAACCCAAAACCATACCCTGCAAACTACATGCCATTAAAATCTGATTTAAGCTTAAAACCTGGCATAAAACCAAAGAAAAACTGAAGTGAATGATTTCAGAAAGCCCTTTGAAATGGGAATCCAAACAGAAATTACAGACAGGAATCAGGAATTATCACTTTCTGTACAAAGATTTATCCTACGTGGCAGTGATGCACTTAAGGGCAAATAACAGTTTACTCCTAATGGTTCTGTCAGGGGACTAATAAACTGCCTTTAAGTCTGTTCTGTGACACAAAAACGCCACAAGGATGACAAAGAGCACTGGGATGGCTTCTCCTAAATAAACCACTGATGGGCCAGAGGCATTACGGAACATTTCTGGAGGCCTGCTATTAGAAAAGCACAATCTGAGGAAGGCAAAGGTTATGGAGATATTTAAACTTCTAATTATATTTCTGGTTCCACTCCAATTTCCCACTGCAGTTAGTTTAGATCTTAATATATTTTTACGAGGTACGAAGGTAAATAATTAATCTGAGCCGCTACAGAGACTGGCAGAGCAGAGAGGGAGCTCTTGGCAGCCCTGGGCTGAAGGCAGGGGGGGACACGGTGACAGGGTCATGCAGCACCCCCTGGGCTGCCCCCCTGCCCCTGCCCACCTGTGATCTTGCCGTTGGCCTCCGAGGGGGGCTGCCAGTTCACGATGATGGTCCGGGGTTTGCCCTCCTTGCTCACCACGGTCACGTCCTTGGGAGGGGAGGTGGGCACTGCGAAGACACAGAACCAGGCTGTCAGTCCCACTGGGTACAAACAGCACCCTCAGCACCCTGGGGTTTTGTGTTTTATAGGAATGCACTTTATTTTGGTTTGTTCTCTCTGGTGTTAGTTTTATAAAGCCACCACCTACAGTCGGGGTCTCAGTGATTTACTCCAGGCACTGGTCACCTGGAGTGCAGCATCTCCTTCCCAAATGGAGCTCCCCCTTCCCAAATGGAGCTCCCCCTTCCCAAATGGAGCTCCTCCTTCCCAAATGGAGCTCCCCCTTCCCAAAGCACTCCTTCCCAAATGGAGCTCCCCCTTCCCAAAGCACTGCTGTCACCCCATGCTGTGATTCAGGACTGAGTGAGCCCAGGTGTCCCCAGACACACGGATCTTTGGACAACTGGGGTCACTGACTTCTCACCTGAATTTCTTCAGCCATTGGAACAATCATACAAACTTGTGATAGAAATACATTTTATTTAGTAGGCACATGAAATATCTCCCTGTTTTCAGGTTTATGGTGGGAGTGAGACCCAGAGGTTGTGGACTCCCCATCCCTGGAAGTGTCCAAGGCCAGGCTGGACAGGGCTTGGAGCAACCTGGTCTAGTGGGAGGTGTTCCTGGCCAGGG
>JAYRBT010000018.1:18769885-18798953 GCA_036023395.1 Myiotriccus ornatus | reverse complement strand
ATCCCTGGAAGTGTCCAAGGCCAGGCTGGACAGGGCTTGGAGCAACCTGGTCTAGTGGGAGGTGTTCCTGGCCAGGGCAGGGGGTGGAACTGGATGGGCTTTAAGGCCCCATCCAACCCAACCCCTTCTGAGATTCTATGATTCCAGAAATGCCAACCTACCACTTAAATCCAGATCAGCAAAGTCAATCCACCAGCAATTTTGAATCTGCAACTGCTGACTGACTTTACTGAAGGATCATTTGTGATTTGGAAGGAAATCTGCACCACAGAAGCATTTGAAAGGCATTTGCTGAGCACAATTTGGGTTAACTTGGATATTGGATATACTAATACAATAATAGTAGCCCTGAGTGCCTGCAGTGCTTCCTGCATTTCAAGAGCGTTATTTAAGTTACCAATTAGAAATTCATCCCTCCATCCTCTGAGATGGACCCCTGGTATCTCTGTGTGAGGCACAGGTGGGAAGCAGGACAGCCAAAGCCCAAAAGGTACTGTAAATATTACCCCAAATACATAAAAATAAGATCCAGAGGACAAGAAATCAGGACTAGCCCATAGGAAATCACTAACACTGAGCCCAGGATCCCATATTTTCCTTCATCATTAGTTGAGGAGCAAGTCTTACACAATGCTGCCTACTCAGGATATTCCAAAATAATGAGCTCAGGAATTTGGCCAGTAATACAAATCACAAGACCTTTTATGAGAAAATATATTTAGCCTTTTTTTATTATTATTATTTTTCTTAGTTCCCAAGTTTTTAGGTCACATCTGCAAATATTCTTTACAACCACTTCAACTTGAGATTTCCTATTTAAATGGAACGAGACCTCCTGCATCATTGCTCATGTGCTTTCTGAGGTTCAAATTCTCTATAAAGATCTTTATCTCCGTGAATTTTACAGTGCCTGCCCTTGGTGTGGAGTTGTGGGTGAGGACTGTACATGTGTCAGCAAAGAGAGCTGTTTTATAGAGTGTTTTAACCTGGGAATAGTCACTGGGAGGGGAAAGGAGCCTCAGCCCAGAGCTGGTCCCACATCATGGAATCCCCTCCAAAAACCACAACACTGTTTTCAAAAGCAACTGAAGCTCACTAATGGCTGATGGGACTTACAGAGTAAGTTCAGAGATTTCAGATTTTATGCAGGTTTTGCTTTTTCTCATGCCTTGTTACGGAACATTTGGAAGCTCTCACTAATTCTTTGCACGCTTGATTTTTCGGCTGTATTTTAATTTAGCATAAGAACTCCAGGCTTATTTGGATGGGCTTTTTGTCCTTTACAGTTCATCTAAAGAGAAACCTAAGCATAACAAGCAGTAAATTTAATTGCACAAAGTTCATTTAACACTGCAGGATAAAAAGAGCTAATGAGGGGCAGGTCAGGGGAGAGGGTCTGGCCCTCACAGTTACTCCGTGGGCCCAAGGTTTTCCTTGGCAGCTACAAACCCTTTTCTGTTCTGAGAGGGAATTTAGGGCTCATTTGGATGTCTTAATTCCTACTGGGATTTTTTTGTCTTCATTTGCCTCATGCACCTCCTCAGTCTGTCATAATTATCATCCCACAGCAAATTTTAATTATTATTTGCTCAAGTATTTTCTTTGTATTTGCTATTAACATGCTCTTTCTGAGACGTTTCAAGCACACACTTTATTCTCTCCTGCCCATGAACTGTGGTACATTATTCATCACTTCTCTGTAATTTGATGTAAATTCTCCTGCACGCAATCATCCCTTGGAATTTTGAAGTATGTTGTTGTTTTTTTAATCAGAATTTCTGACTAAACTACTCAGAAGAACATCCCCCCCCCGCCACCACCACCGAGTATCATCATCAGAATCATTTGAAAAACAAAGCTGGCAGACCTGGCCTGATTTCTTTCTGTTCAGCCCTCCCAGAAGCCCGGGGGTACCTAGTTCGAAGGTGGTGCCATGTGCTGTCATGCTCCAGGTGCTGGATCTGCGCCCCTTGGTCACCATCACCGAGAACTCGTACAGGGTGTTGGGCTTCAGCCCCGTCACCAAATAGCTCAGGGTGGTGGCATTGGCAGTCTGAAAGAAAGGCAAGTGTCAGCAACTGCTGAGCCATCAGTCACAGCTCTCAGGTGTCTCCACCATTTCCATAACCACAGTCATTAATTCCAGGAGGTTTCTTCTCTCTCATGCAAATTCATCCATCAAGGATTAACGTGCAGTTGTTTTGCCCTCAACTAGAGATCCTCTCTGCAATCAGCACGAGATTTAATAGCAGTCAATTATAAATTAAGAAAGGCAATACAAGGTCCAGGGCCCACTTGTTATGCAGTGGCTAAATCACTGTTTACCTGGGGGGTTAATTTACAGCATTTCATTAACTGGTCTGGCTGGGGAAAACAACAAGCCCAGCTAATAACAATCCTGATTGAAACCTGGAGCTTCCTCCCAAATTCCTGCACAATTATATTCTTAAATATAATAAACAATCAACTAAAGATACACTAGTAAGACTTGAAGAGAATGAAGCTTTACTAATACATAGACTTTTTCCAGAACAAAATGTTTATCTAGGATCACACACAAAACTGACACGTTTATTGAACAGAAATTTTAGAATTTCTAAATAAGAATTTCTATATAGAATTTCTATTATAGAAGATCTTACTAATTCTTTGCACACTTGACTTTTTGGCTGTATTTTAAAAAGAACTCCGGGCTCATTTGGATGGGCTTTTTGTCCTTTACAGTTCATCCACAGGGAAACCTAAGCATAATAAGCAGTGAATTTAAGTGCACAAAGTTCATTTAACACTGCAGGTTGTTATATATAAATAGTGGAATTTGTAACTCAGCCCTTTTTAAGTATCTGGTATTTGCTATACATGGCTTGAACATCAACAGAATGTACTGGAGGCTGTGGGAAGGAAAAGGAAAGTGTATTTACAGATACGGATATTCCTTACCTTGACCTGCAGTGATCTAAACATGGAATTAAAGAGTTGTTTTAGTCTTGGACAGGGCCGACAACCAGGTACAGCCACTGCCTCCAGAAACAACATCTCCAGCCAATTAATTTTCAAGGTAAAGGCACATTCTGTGAGTAACACAGTCCAAATTCTGCAAGGAACACCCTGATTTGTCAAGTATCAAGGAGAGCCTTTTTATCCTACCCTGGGTGGAAGTGCAGGAACTGTGATCCAAGGGACGACTGTGCTTTGTGCCAAGTATTCTGCTCGTTCACCAACATCACAGGGGTGGCCAGTCATCAAGGACTCATATAATGAATTCAAATTAAATCCTCTATTAACCTTAAACCTTCACTTGGTACCCCCTCAGTGTAGCTCTGGAGTAAGTGGATTGTGGCTGAGTGGTTGTGACAAAGCTGGACCAGGCACAGCTCCCTGGGAAAGGAGGGAGCAAAGCCCTTGGGCTGGGACAGCGAGGGAATGACAGACAAGTCCAAAGGAGAGCAAGGCAGCTCTCGCATTCTGAGCTGCCTTACCCCCGAGATGCACACCAGCTCTTCCTCTCTGGAATGGCTGTGGGAATTCCAACTGCACTGGAACATTCCCTGGTTTATAGTTCCTGGTCTCTCCCGGTTGCAGCCGGACTCCTGTCACAGGTTAAGTTCTAGTTTTCCCTATGGCTCGGAGTCCTGGTATCTTTTAGTCCCCCTGCACATCCCACTGGATGTAAATGACACATCAAGGCCCAGCTGGAGGCTCAGACTTCCCTGCTTTCTCCATTTTTTAACACCACTCCCTGTTTTTAGGATCCCAGCCTATCCCACAGTACCAAACCCCACTCACTCTCCATGAATAGTACCCTGAACAATTTATTTCCCTAAAAGATCCGAGATAAGGTTTAGTATTTTTGGTTCTGCTTAAGAGGTGCCTGTTGGATCCCAGGGAGCTGCAGGACAACTCTGGTCCCCAACACAGGCTCTTTGGAAAACTCTGATCCACGTCAGAGCAGCGACACAGTTCAAAGCACAGTGGAGCCTTTTAGGAACTGTATCCCGTCTGTTCCTGTGTTTACAGGCTCCAGATTGACTCAACTCCTGAACAAACAGAGGAAAAAAAAAGGCTCCTTAAGGTGGAACCACTTGTTTTGGGAGCACAGAGCCCCTTCAGCAGCAGTTTGGGAGTGCCAGTGAGAAACAGGGGGCAAAGGGAGCAAATCTGAATGGATGGTCCCAACATCCAATTTACGGATGAGAGGGATGGATGAACCCACAGAGTGCTGAACAGACGCAGCTCTGGATCCTGGAGAACAGTTTCTGTGCCTGAGGCTGCGGAACAGTCGCAAGATGTGGGTTCTCCAAACGTCCCAGGTGCCACAGGATTAGAGCAAAGACCCTCCTCAACTTCTGTCCTTTCAGGCAAATGCTTTCTACAGTGAGTGATTCTGAACTATACTCCATCATTACATACTGGCTTTGCTCCACAATAAAACTTGTTACCCACTGGCCACCAGCACCAGGGATGGTGGGAATAGTTCATTTACCACTGAGGGTGGGTTTTTTTTAAGCAATTAACTGAAGAAACTGTAGCTTTATTTAAATCACTCCTGAGACATCCTCTGCACATGACTCAGGAATGTGGGCTTGCCTTTAGAGAAGGAATACACTTATAATAATATCTTTTCATTTCAATAAAAAATAATCTGGACTATAACAAGATGGCTCTGCGGGAACATAAAGGGGACTCCACTGGCTGGCTATTTTAACAACCAGTTCCTCTGAGCCTCATTGCAAATGTGAAATCTGCAGTCAGCACCTTTGTGGCCTCCAGATAACCCTGAAAATTAATAAAAAAATCTAACCAACCAACTAAAAGAATAGAAACCCCAAATCCAGTCTCCAAATCAAAACAGATGAAAATGCAGGAAGGCAGAGACATCATAAAGTTATTGTTGTGTATTTTGCATCCATTTGGTTCCCAAAGGAAAGGTTCAACTCAGCATGAACAGAAAAGGTTGTAAAAGGAACTGAGAACCACGAGGGGCAATCTTTTCCCTGCATGACTCACCCCCAAATTCAGGTTCTCTGCTGGCTGGGGAAGAGGCAGAGAGTCAGTAACACAGACCTTCCAAGTGTCCAACTGCCCCTGTGTCCCTGGCTCCGGAGCAGAACACCCTTCTGGCAGTGCTCTTCCATCCGCTCCCACAGCCCCGCAGCTCCAGCCCCCTCACCCACAGGACACCAAACCAGGCTGCAACAATCCTGCCCCTCCTGGCACAGCTCTGCACACAGAACTCGTCGTCCCTGACCCCTGGAGCCGCCAGTACCTTGTACTTGGTGTTGGCCGGGATGTTGGTTTTCCAGCGCACTGTGTAGTACCGAGCGTCCGTGATCTTCTGGTTCTTGGGCAGAGAGTTGTCTGCCCACGTGATCCGGATGGTGTCGTGGCTCAGGATGGAAGCCTGAACTCCCACCGGGGGCATCATGGGAGACGGGTCTGGCACTGGAGTGTATGGAGCATTAATAACAAACAAATCAACCTCGGAAGTGTCTGGGGAATCGATGGGCAAAGAGTCGGGGATTACAATTAAAACGGGAGGAGGCGGCATTTTAATGTAAACCAAAACAAAAAAGGGGAAATGCAGGGTAGTGCAATGAGATGGAGGGTGAGGAATGGAGAAAAAGAGAGAAAAGCCAGAGTTAATAGGTGACATCAGACTGGTCAATAACATCACTCTTGCATCTCTTCCCTTGTATTAATAGTAAGACAACACGGACACGCTGGTATAATAATTAATGGTATTAGTGTGCAGTACCCTCAACCACGGCCTGAGAACCCCAAACACACAGTCATTTTAACTTCATTTTCCTCAGAATGTCCACTGAGTCCTCTTCCAGAAAACAATGAGAACAGAGAAGCTGGACTCCTCCTGGATGGGGAAATGTCACTTCACACCCAGGGAGCTCCCAGCAGCTTTTAAAGCCTGTTATGGGCATCGAGTCCCAAGTATCAGACAAGTTTACAGTAACTGTGAAACTGCAATTCCAGTGTCCTCTAGAAAATCTCTAAGGATTTTAGTCCTGCTCTCCAGGACTAAACCAAAGCGCTGCACCTACAGCAAACCCCTCGGTGGTGTCACCAGGGAGCCCTCACATGGCAACACCTCACCTGCAAACAATTTCCTCTGCTTAAATGCTTTCAAAATTAAAACTTCCACAACTTTTTGGTGTAAGTGGCAGCAGAGTGAGACTTAGATAAAGCAAACACACATCATATTCAAAAACTCAGTGTAGAACACCAAAAGGCTGTATTTGCCCCTAAACCCCCAAACAAGGGCTGTGCCTTTAGAACAGCCTTTAGGCACCCCCGGGCCCTGGGCTCACGTAACATTAATGTTGGGAACAAGAACATCTATCAGCAGCTGACAGGTAGGTTCTGTAATTTCCAAATGACCCCGGTTTTAGGGGGTTTAACGTGGGCAGTCCTTGAGCACTGAGGGCAGCCAGTTAAAGGGATGGGGAGCACTGGGTGGCACTGACAAACCAGACTCTTCCACCCCACACCACCACACTGCAGCAGCTGTGCAGGACTGGGAAGAGCCCCCGTTCCTTACCGGAGTGGGGCCGGGTCACGGCGCTCTCGTACAGAGGGATCCCTTCCCCCACGTTGTTAAAGGCTTTCAGGGTGATCACATAGTGGGAGCTCGGGTCTAAAGGGAAAAAAGAGATTAGAATATCAAATGAATCCTATTTTCTGCTTCTCTGTACCCTCTTTGTTCAGTATTTCAATTTTTGACTGAAATATATGAAATAAGTTAATTTGAACTGAAAGTCTCCGTACAGACCTTCTGTTTGCGTTCCCAGAATCCCAGACTGGTCTGGGTTGGAAAGGATCCTAAAGTTCCTCTCATTCCCCTGCCACGGACAGGGACACAACAGCTCTCATCAGTGGAAGTCTCTGGTCACAGCAAACCTCCCTTAAGTACAGCCAGAAGAGCAGTGAGGAAAAACAATTTAAACCGAACATTTTACACTGCTCTAAAATGACTCAGACCTCCGATTTTATGGGATTTCTCAATATTAATATTTCTTTGGCTTTCAGGCTATTTTACCCACCACAGAGAATTCGGTGGAGGGGTGAATCTATTTTCCTTTTAAAGTAGCTGATCTTGGTGACATTTCAGCTCCTTTCTTTGCCCCAAGCCCCCCATTCTGCAGCCCCAGCCGGAGAACGAGGGGTCTCGGCATGGAAGGGGTTGTGACAAGGGCTGCAGGAGGTGAGAGGGGCAGGGCTGGGGATCCCCCTGGCTCACCCAGGTTCTCGATGGTGTAGTATCTCTGTTTATAGTCCACCTTGATGGTCTGGGCGTGGGGGGAGCCAATGCCGTAGCCGATGGCGTAGCCCCTCACCACCACGTTCTGGTTCTCCGGGGGGGTCCAGCTCACCACGATGCTGGTGACCAGGGGACGGACGTGCAGGGAGCTCGGAACCTCAGGAACACGAGTTTCTGTCAAGGGAAAATGATGGATTTCAAGGACTTTCTCCAATAACGGTAATTCCATGAAGAACATGGGGTAGGGAGGCCAAATGAAGCACTTCTACTCTGTGTGCAATGATCACGTTCCAACGGGAAGAGCTTTGGTGTGCAAGGGGAGCAAAGAGCTCCAAGAAACAGAGCTCTGGATACTGTTGTATTTTAATAGAACCTCTCTTTAAAAGGAAGGGTGTTTGTACTGAAGAAAGTATCACATCTGCTCAGGGCAGACTTTCTGAATGGTTGTGCATCTTCTTACGAGTTTTTTCAAATACAGATTAGATTGATCCCATCCTTCCCCTCCACAAAGCAATCTACTTCCAATTCCATCATATCCCTTACTTGTGGGCATTAAAGTAATTATACTGAAAATCCTGACAAGGAAAGTAAGGTTCCTGAGCTTGCTGTAGCATTAAATAGGATATTCCAAAGCTCTGAGATTGCACCCTGCATTTCTCCTACACTTGTCCCTGCCCAAATCCCTGGGTTCACATAATTCACAAAACATGAGCAGAAACTACACAGCCAAACTAAAAGATCAAAAAGCAGAGAGTCCCTATCCAATGTTCAAACCCTACCCCCAAAAAGCAACACAAATCTCTTCCCAACCCTCAGAGAGATGAAATGTGGATCCTTAAAACCAGGACTTCCACAACATGCCACTGTAAGCCTCTCGTGTTTTTACTGAAAGGTTTTTTTCCTACTGTTGATTCGAACCTAAAAGTGACCTCACAAAGGTCCCTACAGTGTCCACAACTTTGGTTTAACTCCTCAAAGATGAAATAAGACTATTGTCATCCCACCGGAGCCGCCGAGTGCCCACGGATTATAAACAGTTCCGTGCAACAGCAAACTGAGCTCCCCACTCCAAAATAAAAACAAGGATTTCTGCTTCCTGCAGGGATTTCATTTTAATGAAACATGCTGCATTTCTCTAAAACCATTTAATAAAGCACCACAACAGGATTATTTGGATCATAATACAGCACTGCCCTGCCAGCCCAGGGGGGGTTTCTGGTATCCAGCTGACACAGCCCATCAATTTTAAAGTTCACAACTATTAACACAGCAAAGCTCCAACTGCAGCCTGAGAGGTGACATTTTTAGCTGCACAGAAGTTGGTGCACAGGGGGTAAACTCTGTACAGCTGTTTAACACCTCCTGCTCTGCACTCCTGGGGCACCTGCACCAACACAGGACTGTCACACTCCAGCTCCCCTGTACCTTGAGGAGACGGTCAGGTGAATTATTTTCTATTTAAATTCAAAAAGCAGCCATGGAATGAAAAGAAATTATGCCTTCCCTGCCTAGTGAACCTGAGAAGTGCAAGATTAGCTGTAAATACATTTGCATGGTGTTAAAATTATCCACATGAGCTTCCTAGAGAAAGCAACCCAAAAATACACATCATCTCCCCACTGTGCACATACAGAAAGTTCTCACACATGTACACAGAATGATCTGAACATCAGGTTACCTTGTCTTAACTGTGAATTTTCATTACTTTATTCATTGGAAAGAATATGCAGAAAGAAATTCAGATTTCCTGCAAGGACTGCAACATTCCAAATTTAAATGACAAAGTCAACAGAGAAGAAAAAGGTTCCTTTCTTCTCCCTCCTTCTGCCCTATTTAAATTTAAATTTAATCCTGATGCTATCCTCTGGCAAAGTATTGTTAACTCTAATTCAGGGATCTTTTCATTACCTCCTGAAGTGCCTATTTACAGAGCTCTGCTCCAGTTTAGGGACCTCGTGGCTTCTCAAAGCTCCACAGTTGTGTCATACCCACTTAGGGGAAGACAGACACACAGATGAAAGTGATTTCAACTCTGAAAAGTCATTTGAAAAATCTACAGGCCTGAACTGCACTGTTAACACTGGAGCAGGGAGAACAAGGATTAAGTTGAGCATCAGCCTTGCAGGGCACAGAGGCTGGAGCAGGGGCTCTCCAGGGCTCTCTGAGCCGACTGTGAAGGATCTTCCAGCAGTGGAGAGCAAATATTGAAACACTTTCATTATTTCATCTTTCAGCTGCCAGAAAACTGAACCTGAGGCCACACAGATGTGAAAGACACGGCTGGTTCCTGCGGCACTGAGATGGAATGACCCTCTCCGCTCCTTCCACAAGGCCAAGAGGAAGTGGCCCACAAGAAGCAAAAGGGAACTTGGGTGCAACCCACTAATTACAGACCTTTTGGAAACGGGAGCAGTGCACCCAGAACCACCAGCTCCAGGAAGGCAGTTCCAAAGAGATTTCCCCCCAGCCATCCTTTAAAAATAGACTTTTCTTCCATTTTACTCTCTCTTGGTCAGATCTGGGAGGTACTCACAGAATTGCTCCTGAATTGTGCCAGAATCAGGTTCCCACTTGTAAATCACTGTGGGAAAGACCAAACGTCTGGACCAACTATGAGGTCAAAATTTGTCACAGAGAATTTCCTACTTTAACTGTAAAACTTGACACTGGGAAGACAAGCTGTTACCCTGGTTCTCTACATCACACGTCTTGAATCCATGGATTTGGTGGAAGAGACTTCATTGCTGATGGGAGATATGGCCTGAAAATATAATCAATCTCCCTTCTCTCCTCAAGTGGCAAAATAACAGTTACTGTGGGTCAAAGAAAGCACAGCACCAATGAAACATGAGGTAGGACTGCAAAGGGCTGTGGGGGACAACGTTTCCCTTTATTTATTTCATGTAGCATCTCATTCTTGGGTATTTTACACTTAGTGCCAACATACAGCACCAGAAAGTGTAGAAGCAGGGTTTGGTTCCAAGACATTTTGTTGACTTAGCAAGAATTTTCTCTTAAAATAGAAATTAACTTAATAAAATTTGATTCATAAATGAAACTCGTGGTACAATTAGAACACGGCAAAACCAATAGGTTTGCCTTTACCAAAGGCATTGAAATTCCAGTGTGCCCTGCCCCTGAGCTGTGGTGGTTGAGATGGCTGTGATGTCCCTGAGCTGTGGTGGCTGTGATGTCCCTGAGCTGTGGTGGCTGTGGTGTCCCTGAGCTGTGGTGGTTGTGATGCTCCTGAGCTGTGGTGGCTGTGATGTTCCTGAGCTGTGGTGGCTGTGGTGTCCCCCATCCCAGTGCTGCTCTCACCGTCCAGGTCGCTCTCGAAGGTCTCTGCTGACACCCAGTCGGTGGCGGGGCCGGTGCCGTTCACGGTCATGGCGGCCACTCGGAAGCTGTACTCGGTGCCTCGCTCCAGCCCTGGCACAGGGACAACCCCAGGGATCAGCACGGGAATTCCCACCACGGGCAGCAATCCCAGACCCGACCGACACACTGGGATAACCTGCTGGAAACAAACCTTCCCCCCCTCACTGCCACTGGAGCGTCGTGAGGTCAGGGCCGGGAGCAGCCCCTCAGCCAGGGGACACCAGGGAGGGGACACCCGGGGCTGGGATATGGCCCACTGTCCCACAGACTGCTGGAAGGGACGCGACCTCAGAACCCACCAACCCCCATGTGGGGCGTGACTCAGTTTGTCTCCCAAGGCAAGACCCTACAGAATTGTCCCTCTGAGCCCTCTAAAAGCCCCTCCCAAGCCCCCCCTGCCAAGCCCTGCTCACCCTCGATGAGCTGGGACAGCTGGGTGCCCCCGACGCTCTCGGTGACGTCGCTCTTGCGCGAAACCTTCCGGTAGCGGATTTTGTAGCCGGTGATTTGCCCGCTGTGGGTCCCTGCGGGAGGGGGCTGCCACTGCAGCAGGATGCTCTGGGGAAGGCAGCACAGCAAGGCATTGGGAAAGAAGATTTTAGGAAAGGCTTTTAAAAAACAATCAAGTGTTTAATTTTCTCTTCTGAAGTGCCCAGGACACTACAAACGTGTGTTGGTGTGGGCACAGACTGCAAACAACAGTTAGTCAGCAGGAATTCAAGCTCTGGTCCTTCAGGCTTTTGTGCCTAATTAAACCCCTTTCATCAGGAGCCTCTGGTGCACTGTCACTGTCTTACTGCATCCCATGTCCAGCCCACCACTGGATTGGAGCTCCCAGCACTTCAAGCCCCATGCTCAGATATTCTCCTGCTGGGCAGCTCACACACAAAGAGCTCAGAAGCAGCATGGGAGAAAAACAGACCCATAGCAGCTCTAAAACGTGGTCAATCTAAGACCCACCAGCCCTTATTTACCCATTACCAACAGGAGATTCACCACATCTTACCTTGGAATTCCGTACCTCCAGCGTCAGATTCTGTGGTGGAGCACTGGGGACTAGAAACATCAAAGGAATTACAAATCCAAACTTTTCAAATATGGTATTTCCATACCCAACCACTCTCTGCTCTCATTCATTATGGAAGTACAAACCCTTCTGGTTTAAGACACTTTATAAAGGACCAAATCCTCCCAGAGGCACTTTCTGACACACAGTGACTGGCTGAGGAGGGTTCTGTGTTTTCATCACAAAGAACTCTTTATTTAAGTCCTTACTTATCACTATCTAAATAACAAATGTTTTATATTTAAAGGTATATCTCACAAACTCTCAGAGATGAGATCCCATTCAGGCCTTTCCCAAAGCAAACCTTTAATTAACACACTGCTTGATTTGGGGAACCCACATTTAGAATTCTGGCCGTGGTTTTTGTTATCGTGATTTTCTGTAACGGGAAAAGCTCAGTCACCACCTCCCTGTGACGCTGAGGAGGGGAAGGACATGATATAAAGCCAGACTTTCCTTGCTGGTTGTTTGATGCAGTTGGTGCCTATGTTCAGAACAACCTCCAAGCCACGGGTTGCACAAAGAGTGGTGAATAATTAATGCACATATTGCCAACTTGGTGAGAGACAATCAGCAGGACACCAGAAAGGATAGGAGCATGTGAATATAATCATAAAAATGTATCTCCACACAAGCACGGTGCAGTTTGTCACAGGATGGTTTGGGTTGGAAGGGACCTTAAAGCCCATCCACTCCCACCCCTGCCATGGGCAGGACACCTTCCACTATCCCAGGCTGCTCCAAGCCCTGTCCAACCAGGCCTTGGACACTTCCAGGGATGGGGCAGCCACAGCTTCTCTGGGCAACCTGTGCCAGAGCCTCTCCACCCTCACAGGGAAGAACTCCCTCCCAACATCTCATGTCAAACACTTCCACAGGAAAAGCACTGCCTGGTGTTGCACAGGACACAGAAACCAGGCAGGCAGGAGCACCAGGAT
The DNA here is from genome assembly GCA_036023395.1 of Myiotriccus ornatus. Classification (NCBI taxonomy): domain Eukaryota; kingdom Metazoa; phylum Chordata; class Aves; order Passeriformes; family Tyrannidae; genus Myiotriccus; species Myiotriccus ornatus. The sequence continues at coordinate 18,786,298 of JAYRBT010000018.1, read as the reverse complement.
GCGCTCAGGGCTCAGAGACTGCGAGAGAAATGCCTTGGCCGGGCTGTGATGCAGAGATTACATTTCCAGCTGTAATCCCTGATCAGGAATTCCATGAGAAGCAAAGCAATCCTCACAAGCAGCACATAAACCTTGGTTTGAATGGTAATACCTGCAGAGCCATCCCTGCAACAAGGCACCGGAACAGATTAGGAGCAAAAACCTACATCAAAATGCAGATGCTGTTAAATCATGGCTAAAGGAAGCTTAGGGAGAAATCCCTGCAGGGAACAAGGAGACTGCTCATGGACACTGCAATAAGAAAACACAGGAAGAAAATGTGCATCATTCCTCAAAGATTTGGGAGCTTGCAGGGGGAGAGCAGCGTGGTTAAGTAGCAGGTTATGAGACTGAAAGAAGCAAGATGACATCCTTCAGAGAGCTTTAGGAAATAAATATCTGTAGGTTAAATGTGAAAACATAAGATTGAGAAGTAAGAACTTCAGGAAAACGTGAAAATGACATTATCACTAATAGTGAATTCTTCAAACAAAGGAGCTGGATGCTCTTTAGAGGAATCAGAGTTAGTAAATGGTCAGGGTAGGAGAGAAAAAGACAAAGATAAGGCCACACAACTCCCTTTGCATTTGTAGTGTGGGAAAGGGAAAGGAGAGGTTTCCATGATGTCCTTACAAGGGACTCACAGGTTCTCTCCAACTGAAATGTCAATATAAGGGATTACGGAAGAGCTGGACGTGAGGAACTGTGGTATCTTGCCAGGGTGAGGTGCAATCCATGCAGGGTTTCTCAAGGAACTTGGGAATTAAACAGCTGCATGACTTATGTACCTCTTCCAAGTCACCTCGATACTGGGAGATGGTAAATGTGATGGCAGTACTACAGTGGGATCCACTCCAACTCCCAGAGTGTCAGAAACCTCTATGAGGCAAATAAACTGAAGCAACAATAAAGGATGAAATTTAGAGGGAGTAGGAGAAATAAGAGGAGTAATAGCATGTATTTCTCACTTCTCCAAGGGAAATCCCACATCACAAACCTGCTGGAGCTATGAGGAATGAGGCAATGAGGGGATGGCACAGAAGTGCTCACCAGAGCGAACAGCTGCTCAAAGTAAGGGCAGGGGCAGGCTGGAAGGGATGTGGTGGGAGACGAGCTGTGGAGCTCCCTGCTACGATCTGATGGTGAAGAACTGCAGAAAGACCTTGGAATGTTTCCACCTCAGTGCTTAGAAGCAGCCAAAGCCAGTCAAATGCAAGTAATGCCTCCCTTGTATCTTTGATACCATTACAGTCCTGTCTACCTCCGTATTTCAAAGCACATAGGAGCAAAAAAAACCCTGGAGGAAGGTTCAGAAAAGGGCTCTGAAGGTGGAAGCAGCTTCCACAAGAGAAAGGGGTGACCACTGCTGTGACTTGGGAATCTGGAAAACGGGCGGATGAGGGAGAACACGGGAAAGGTCCACGGAGGGAGGAGTGGGACAGAGGGGCTGTGGACACCGGTTACTCCCCTGACTCAGGCAACAAGTAACACTAACACAGAGCAGGGGCAGAACGGACGAGAAGTGGGGACTGTTCAGAGGAAATTTATCTGTACAATCCTTGACCACTTGTGGATAAAAGCTGGTGTGGGTTAAAGAAGATGCTGACAGGGTTTCATGGAAGAGAAACTCAATTAGCAGAACACAGAAACCACCAAAGAGTCAAGAAGTGCCCCAAAAACAAGCTCAGACCCGGGCAGAATTTGGGACAATATGCCTCTCTGCTCCTCTGCTCTACTTCTGGTCACTCCTGAAGAGATGATTCCAGGCTCCACTCACTTTCCATCTGGCTGTTCTTATATATAAATAAACTTCTCTATAAAAAGTAAGAGTTAACATTAACTCTGATCATTCTACAGTTGCTCGTGTGTCTCTATTTGCTCACAATACCTCTTGATTTGCCTTATAAAAAATCCTGGCACCAGGTCCTGCTTTCACCACTATATGCAACAGATTCAATAATACTTGTGCTGGAGTGCAAACAAAGACATGCAACATTTCCCCACAGGAAAACAACTAAAATGAAAATACTCCAAAAAACAAAAGTCTGCTGATATATGAAAACGTTGGAGAACCTAAAAAATAATTTGGAGCTCTTGCACAAATTTATTTGTTTTTCTGTCTGTTCTCAATACTTAGTATCAGCAGTCCATGAAAAAACCTGCAGATGCTGCAATGAAGGACACCACTGTTCCATAATCACAATTCCAAATACTTCTGCAGGTGCAGCAATTTTCCTTCACCCAGTTTGAAAGGCCCCTGGGGAATTTTGACCAAGAACAGGCACACGCAACAACAACAACACTACTAATAAAACAGGGCAACAAGGAACAAAACCCATAAAAGTCTGGTTAAAAATTCACTGGGAGGAAATTGCCGGATAATTCCTGCACTACCGGCACGGAATGAGGAGCTTTACCGTCTGAGAGGGTGCGGACGACGACGTCGTGGGTGGAGACGCCGGGGCCGTGCTTGTTGTAGGCGACCACCCGAAAGCTGTACTCGGTGAACTTCTTCAGCCCAGTGACCGTGTGGGACAGCCCTGCCACATCCACGTCCTGCCCAGAGCAAACAGACACCCAGTCAGGCCCAGCACCGGGGCTGCAACCACCACCAGTGCCCGAACCCCGGAACCCTCCGAGCAGCGCCAGCGGATCAAACCCACGTTATAAACCCCCAGCACTTGTGAAGATGCCAAGTGTGAGTTTACAAGAGAGAATTCTCCCCGCTCTGTTTAAATCCTGGGCACTGGCTCCATGCGTGGAAAGAGAGCTGGAAATTTGCCTGTTAGCAAAAACATTACGGCTATAACTGGAATAACGGGATGCAGAAGCAGAAAAGGCATCAAGGCCTGTTTTAAATTGATGTTAAAAATATTTAAAGGCCAAGGAAAATATATTCTACCCTTTGCTTTTTAAAGCTGGAATCATACTGATATGCAATGGGATGGGAATGGAGCTGTGATGAGTGGGGTTAATCCTCACTATTCTCAGGTGGCAGCCTAAACTTCTACAGAACACACCGGACGCTTCAGTGAAATCATCAGAAAATTTAATCCATTAGATGCTCAGCAGCATCAAAATATCAATCACTGGATCCAAAAAGTCAAGAAGTATGAACAGTTGAGATTAAGGATCATGCTAAAACCAGTAGTTTACCTAATTTACTAAAAACCAGCTTATAAAAGTGTGCAAGCATCTTCTCTATCACCTGGACCAGAACCACTGAATGATGACATGGCTGTAATTTGCCTTCTCCTCCCGTGGTATGATGGAATTCCCCAAAAACTACTTGATGCTGATCAACCCACCAGAATAAGGCATCACCAAAAAAATTTTAATTCCAAGACACACACATTTCATGCTGGAATTTTAAACTTAAACATTTCCATATTTCAGTCTGTCAGAAAACCAAACCCTTCCCAAGGTGTTCCTAGGAATTCCAGGTCCCTCCATCACACGGGCTGTTAGGGGTGGTGCATCTGTACCTGCTCGGTGTCCTGCCCCTTCTCCATGTAGTAGAGTTTGTAGTTCTGGATGTCCCCGTTGCCCGAGAGCGGCGTCTCCCAGGTGACGGTGACGGAGGTGGGGGAGCTGGAATACGCACGGATGTTGGGAGCCGGGCCGGGCAGCTGGACTGGAACACAAGTGTGGAACTCTGCTAGTTCTGGAGCCTGGCCAGGGACGGTTATTGCAGTGACAACCCCACTGTTCACCACCCCTGGGGAAAAGGTGGGTATTTTTCCCCATTTCAGCACTACCCATGGATCCACCCACGGATCCACCCACGGAAAGGTGGGACCAAGTGTCTGAAGGAGATCCTGCTCCCTTTGTCTGGAACGATCCTAAAAAGTGACAGACTTGGCATTTGCCTGAAGTTTTCCCTTCTTCCTCTTTCAGCCACAGAATATTCTGAGTTGGAAGGGTCCCACAAGGATCATTGAGTACAACTCTTAAGTGAATGGTCCATCCAGGACCGTGACCTTGGTGTCACCAGCACCATGTTCCAACCAACTGAGCTAAGTTAATGACACTTTAAAAGTATTACTTTCATAACAGTTTAGAGAATTTAACAAGGAATGCCTCATCAGTTCCTCTTGATCATGGCAATAAATCCTACAAACCCACCAGCCTGGAAAAATCTTTGGAAACTATGGTCTGCAAGTGCAACTTTTAAGAGCATCAACTTCTTCTGGGAAGTGCCACCAATGGGGAAAACAAAAATCAACATAAATCAAAATCGACCCCAAAGTGAGGAAAACTCCAACCATTCCAGCTCACCCTCGGGCTGCGTTGCCACCTTGAGCGGAGCTGAGCTCTCCCCGGGGCCGTGCCTGTTCTGAGCCACAACTCGGAACACGTAAACTGTCTCCGGCATCAGGTTTTGGATCATCACTTGTGTCTCTCCGGGACGACTCGTGTTTTCAACGCGTTCCCTTCAGGAAGCAGGAGGTTTAGGCAGAGAGCAGAGCACTGATTAGTAAGAGGGGTTTGGAGGGGGAAGGAAGGAGTCGCTGTGTCCCGTTTGAACGTATCCCACGTGTTGGTGACGTGCTGGCTTACGCTGTGCTCTCTGCACAACGCAACAGCAACGTGCCAGATTCGCTGCTGACAAACTGCTTCGAATTCTGCAACTCCTCTATGCAAAAAAAAACCCCACAACAAATGCAGTGAAGTAACAGAATAAATTACACTCGACAGCACCAAACTCTCAGCAGTTCTCTGCTATTCCCGTAACAGCAAGTGATAATTCACGGTGACAGTTTATCCTGCAACTCTGAAACCAAAAGAAAAGCTATTTAAGCAGCAAAGTCTGGTGAGATTTGGGGCATTTCTGTTAATACCATGGGGCTGCTTTTTGTGTGTTCTTCAAAGGAGCTGTTTTAACGGGGTCTTGTTCCACTAAACTTCACTGGGTTCCTCCCTGGTGTCAGGATTTGTTCAGGACACCCAGGGCACAGCCGTGACAACCACGCTGGATCCACACAAGGAGTGGAGGCAACAGGAGGCAACCTCTCCTTCAGTGTGACCTGAGAGCGCCTCACACTCGTGTTGTGCACATGGAAGTGGCCTCTACTGGACCTGAGTGGAGACCCCAACTTCCAGCAGCAGCAGGGAGGCAGACCAGGCTACCAGCCCCCCGTCAGTCCAAGAGTTCCCGTGGAAGGAAGGCACTTTGCATGGGAAGGGGCATCTCTGTCAGGCCAACATTTTGCACGCTGGAAGCCACAATCCAGCTGGGAGAACACATGTTGTGTATGGAGGCACCTGGAAGGGTCACTGCTTGGTGTTCAGTGACCCTCCATCGCCCCCCTGGACTCCCGGAGCCCAACCCTTCCCCCTGCGGAAGCTCCGTCTCGCCCGAATGTAGTCCAGGAAACTCCATCAGTTCTTACCAGGATGGAGGGGGAGATTAGAGCATTAACCATTAACTAATGACAGCCTTTACTTCCAAGACAGGCCGCTGGCACTGAACTGGTTGGAGCTCCTGCTCCCTGAGAATGGGAACAGCAGTGCTACAAAAGGAGAAATCAGAAACTTCCCACTGAGAAAATCAGGGGGAACGTGCCTGCTTGGAATGCAATCCTTCCCCTTTGGCCTGCCAGGCTCTGTTTGGCTCTGCAGGGACAGTGACTCTTGTCCCATTGTCACCTGCCAATAAAGCACTTCTGATGCAGAAACCTGGGAAGAATCATTCCAGTGTCTCCCCTTCCCACCTCCCAGCCATCCTGCTTCAGTTTCTATCATGGAAATATGATGCCAAAATCCCCATTTTTAATGGAATTCTTCTTACATCAACCGGTGTGGTTGATTGAGGGTAACTTGGCTGAAAACACTTTGAAATCCCTGTTGATTTCTGCATTATTACACTGCATCTATAGAGAGGGAAACAGTGCACTCACTGTAACTAAACATCTATTTACACCCATTTTCTAGAATGTTCCCCCCCATGAAGCTGAGCTAAAATGGCACTGCACCAACAGCCGAATGTATTTCAGATTTTAATTCATTTTCATCACTAATTTTTCCACTCCTAGCAAAACGGTTCCCTGATTCCCCAATGGAGTTTCCTTTAAGATGAGCCTTAGCTACAAGGATGGGATCTGAAAGCCCAGACTAAGAGTGCCAGCGGATCCACAGCTGTGGAATAACATCCGGCTCCCATTGACATGCAAAATATTGCATTTACTGCCTCAAGGGTAAGTGCACTCCCTGATTTCTTCTAGGGAAAAAAGATAATCAGCAAACCAAGGTTATTATTTAAAATTAGAAGAAAAAAAAATAATCAGAATTATTTTACTGGAAAGACAATATTTACCAAAAATAAATAGACATGTCAAAGTATTGCAATTTTCAGTAATAACTAGAAATGTGCCTTCACAACATTATGGTAAAATTATGGTGAGGTAACCTAATTAAGTGCTCCTTTATGGCCTTTCCTGTGGAGCCTGGAGCACCTTTCCTGAGTGCTGCTGTACCTGATGGGATAACAGGTACAGGGAGATGGGCTCCATGAGTACCTGCATTACCCTGAAGATCCTCATGACTGTTCTGTGAGTCCAGTTTAATCCCAGCTAAAGAGCTCTGTAAACTCCAGTTAAGGTTTACAGCAGCTCTCAAGCACCTCAGGGGAGAGCCATCGGTTCAACCCCCCAAACATGGGTTTGTCTGGAAATGCCAAGTTTAAAGCTGCACTTCCTCACAAAAAACAACGTTTGGGGAATTATTAAAGGGTGGATATTGCCTGTGCCAGCCCTGTCAGCTGTGGAGCCTGGCAGGGAGCTCCAGAGACGTTCTGACAGTGTGATTACACACAATTAAACCCCATTTTCTGTGTCTGAAGCACACTACAGTGAACCATGAATTTAACAGTATTTGAGTATCTCACACATGTAATTTACCCTCTTGTACCAGCCACGTGCTGGTTATTTCTTTTATTTTTGTCCAAATCTTGAAGTCTAGAATTCTTCTGCCTGAGTGCTTGCCTGAAGTTTCACAGAATTAAAACTCCCTGCAGCACATTTCAATTTTCACACCCTCTCCAGGGGAACTGCCTGCAGGGTGGAATAAATCCCTAACATGAGGATGAAATAACTCTCTAACTGTGTAAGACAGTAATCTGACCAGATTACCTGGGGTCCTCCAGAGGTGTGACAGCAAAGCCATGAGACATCACTTCACTCCCATGTCACTGCCTCAGCGGGAGCCTCTCGGATGTCACCGAGCCAAGGTGGGACAAGGCACCAGTTGGTCACGGCAGAGAAGCAGGAACATGTCACCTCCACAGCCATTTCCACACCCTGAAATGCTCCTCTTGGAATCATGGAATGGTCTGGGTTGGAAAGGACCTTAAAGCTCATCTCATTCGACCCCCTGCCATGGGCAGGGACACCTTCCACTAGCCCAGGTTGCTCCAAGCCCCGTCCAACCTGGCCTTGGACACTTCCAGAGACAGGGCAGCCACAGCTTCTCTGGGCAACCTGTGCCAGGGCCTCAGCACCCTCACAGGGAAAAATTCCTTCCCAGTATCCAAACTAAATCTACCCAGGCAGCTGGTCCCTCATACGCTGGAGGGACTGATGTGCTCCTGCAGCTCAGGACATGAGGTGACTCTCTACAGCCCTTCACAGATGGTTTAGAGATACCAGAGTACCCACAAACCCTCTCCATGTCATAGGGACTTTCTTCATTTCCACAAACCTGAATTAAAAGGTCAATAAATCAAACACCTGCTTTGATCACTGCTCAAGTACAAGTGAGGAAGGGACAACACTTGGGTTATTAAAAGGTTCCACTAAAGCAGACACTGAAAAAGGTATGAGCAGGCAAAATGTAACAGCATGAGGAGATGGTACATAGACACTTAAACCACAGCAAATGTACCATCATCTGTAATTTAGGGGCTACAAAGCGACCATTTAAGCAGGGTTTTGTAAAGCTGAGGAAGGAAGGAGGGTGGCACAGCCAAGCCTGGCTTCAAAACTCTTTGACTTCCGACTGCTCAGGGGGTGTGACAGCTCCTCTAGTTCCGTACTCAATAACCAGCAGCACTTCCACAAGGCCCAACCAACTGGTCAAAAACTACCATGGAACATCAAAATGGTAAAGTGAGCCTTTTATTTGCTTTCTTTTTTTTTTATTTTTTTATTTTTTTATTTTTTTTATTTTACTCTTCTCCTTCTCTAAATCTAGGTCGAAAGCAGGAGCTCACACTATTTCCATACCCGTCTGTGAAACGTGTGATACCAGCTGTCCGTATGAGGCATTAGGAAAAAAACAGCTTCCAAAAAGCAAGTGGAGAAGACAGTGAGTGTGTGCTAATGAAAGGCACTCAGAGCCTACACTGAGCCCTGATCCAGAAGGGCACTGAAGCAAACAAAGATCTCACTGAAGTCACTGAAATCACCTTCTCACACACAAAGCACCAGCTTAAGGGTCTGGATGTGTAAACTTTGTGGGTGTCACTGACCTGAGCCCCAGGGGATGCTCTGCAGGAACTGGGAACAGCAGGTTCTGCAGAATGTCCTGTCATTCCCTAATTTACTCACCAGGAATTATGAGATCACTCTTACCCTTAAAGCCCATCCAGTTCCACCCCCTGCCATGGGCAGGGACACCTTCCACTAGACCAGGTTGCTCCAACCTGGCCTTGAACAACTTGGATATTACCGAAGTAAGGAAGTAGTAAAAAAACAACAACTGGGAGGCAAAGAAAATGTTACTAATTGCCTCAATTAACTGCCACAAGCCTGGAATGGATGTCTATCCACAGAATTAAGGAAGAGTAGAAATTCCCCACTAGTAGCAGTGTTTTCTGTTCTCTTCCAATGACTTTGTCAACCATGGTCTCCTCAGTAAGGAGACAGATAACTTTCCTTTGGGTAATAAATCTGATAAGCTAATTTGCAGTTAATTAAGCACTGCTCCAAATGATTGTTAGCTCCAACTTCCTCAAACTTATGACAACCATTTGAAACTAACGCTGAGCGGCAGATCCCGTCAGGAAGGGGAAGGGGTAGATCGACATTATCCACTGGGATAATATGTCAAAAGCTTACAATTGGGAGTAATTCATCTAATTTCTATTTACAGGGATCATTAGGAGGGAATCAACATTTAACCAACACCTACTATGGCATTTAGCCAACACCTACCACACGTTTGTCCCTGGAATCAGAGTGAATTCACAGACCAGCACGTGGTTTCTGGAGAACATTCCTGTGCCCACTGAGGTAGCACCGACAGCAGTGTCAGTGCTCCTGACGAGCTGTGACAGCCTCTGCTGCTCTCACCTTCTAACAGGATGCTAAAAGCAGGTAGCAACTGTTTGCACTCAATCAAACCGTGCCTGTAACAATTCCTACGTGCAGCACCAAAGCCAATAAAACTCAGGGTGCAGGAGGGAGGGGAACACAACCCCTCACACCGCACACGGACACGTCGGGTTACAGCGTTCCCAAGCAAAGCCAGCGTGAAGAAGAGTCTTTACCTGTTGATCCCTTCCTTGGTGTAGAAGATGGAGTAGGTGAGGTTGTCCCCCTGAGGGTCTGACACTGGTGGCCTCCAGGTGAGCCTGATGAAGCGGGTGGACACGAGGGTGGCCACGACGTCCCGCGGGGCCGAGGGCAGGGGTCCTGCTGTGGCTGGTGCTAGATGGTCATTAGTGGCACTGGTCAGTGAAGTGGGAGGCAATGTTGGGATGGCAACATCTTGTCATGTGCAAACATTGGGGAACATGAAGGGCAAACATCACCACGGTTTAAAAAAAAAAAAAAGAGAACAGGGGAAAAAAAAAACACAAAAGAAATAAACAAAACCACGATGGGAAACAAAAGAAAATGAACACACAAAAAAGGCCATTAAACTGAAGGCTGACATGCAGGCAGAGGTAACTACTGACCACTAATGGGGTATTACAGGACGTCACTTGGAGCGAGCAGACCAGATCTCCATTGTAATGAAGTGGCAGGGGGAAGGGAAGGGTGAAACTGGGGATAAAATCCGACCTCAGGAGAGGACATACCAGCAGCAAACAACACTGTCATGGCTTTGTAAACCACATGTAATACCACACCCTTAACAACAAAAACCCAACTCGTATTAATTATTCAAACATATCCCCAGTCCCAGTTTTGCACATTGGCTCATTAACATGCAGGATTCATTTATACTCTTCTCAATCATAAAAGCATGACAGACTGACACACAAAATTGCTTTAAGTGCAAACTCATTCAGGTTGTGCAATTAAACCCTGCAGGCATTTCATATGTAGCTGCTTTCTGGAGAGGGGGGTTCTGCCCCTGCCCAGAGTGTGACAATCCCAGGGCACTGCACCCACAGCCCTCTTCCCTCCCTTCCACCAAGGGCTTTCCTGCCACCGACACTCTTCCTCCCTCCCGTAACGCCTCTTGCATCCTTTACCGCTACTCTAACAACATTAACAGCTCTGCCTTCGGATTATTCCCACACTCTCCAAACTTCTCAGCCTAAATCACGTCGTGTTCCTGTGCTGCTACTCCAAGCCAGGATAAATCCCAGGGATTACGGCATTAAAAGGTTGGGAGTTGACAGAGCAAGCTGCACCGAACCAAGAGCTGCTCTCCAAATCCTATTAAAGCAATCCATCCAGCAAATCTAACACTGATACTCTGAGCAGCTGGACCCCAATTACCACCAAGTATTACAAGCAGCACAATTAGTTACAAAACCCCAAAGCTCAGGATACCCTGAGTTATTATGGATTTTTAACTATTTATCAAGCTTAAGCCACCTGATGACTTTTTCCACATGGGAATCCACGCTGCCAAATACATCTATTCACTTATTAATTATGGAAACTAACTAAAATGGCTCTGATTTTCCCCAGAAAGAAGTTCAGGACTAGCAGAGCTGTTGCTGAGAGCTGCAGCATCTCCACCAGAACATACGGACTTGTGTCTTGATACACAAGGAGAAAACCTCACAAACAACCCGACTAAAGGAGAAAATGTTGTCCGAATAACCCAACCTTCAGGCAGACACACTGACATGTCTTCCAGCAACAAAACCCTGACTTTAAACTCTCAAAAAACCCTTGTCAAACCAAGCATCAGCTCACACACAGGTCTGGAATTGGAGCAAGCACCACATGACACCAGTCCACGGGCAGAGCTCAGACAGAGCCCAGAGCCAGGAACACACAGATTTTGGTATTTAAAATCCAGATCACACAAAGACACACTCAAGGGTATCTTCTTAATTATCCTTCCCACATTCTAATAGCTGAAGATCCCAATTAAGTATTCTCCAGCAGCCCCTCCCGATCAATAGACACCATTAATTTCACATTCATTGCAAAATCTATTTTTATCTGAAACCTCCTATTTTTATGTTCCATAATCAGATTTCTTGCAGAAATGTACCACATTTAGCTCCTCTGGACTTGAACAGAGCCCCATTCTCCCAGGGTTCCCCTTGCTGTTGCAGATCACTCGGTAGAACCCTGAGTGAAGGCCAGGGGACCTTCCAACAACCATCCCTGCTCCTGAACAACAGTTTCAGGGCCAATCCAGGACCACATCTGTGGTCCTGGTTACATTAACCAGGCTCCTCCTGTGCTTAAATCTCAGCCTATGTTAATATTCCCTTGGACTGGAGACCTCCTCCCTGCACCAACCATCACTCCTTCCACACTGTTTCCACAGAGGAACTCTGCAGAACCCTCCTGGTGCCCATTATTTTCCACACCTTTCCCACTGTCCTGCTTGACTGACTTCCACTTCACTTCAAATTCCAAATTTCTGTTCACTTTATACTTCAATTGACTGCATTTCCCCCTCAGATAGCTTTAATTTCCCACCCTTCTATTAACTAATTACATTCATAATATAATTTAAACCCATGAAAGAGCCTGAGGAATGATCTGTAGGGAAGCTGTTCTAAGGACAAGCTCGTGTTTTCCAGCCATACCAGCCAAACGCCCTCTGAAGCACCATCTCCTGATCCATCGTGGCGAGATCTTTGATTGGGTCACACATTTATTACCAATACTTCCCATACAAAGCCCCTCTGTTTGTACTAAGAAAGACGCTCCAGCACAACAAATTCCTTAAAGCCACCACTTCAGTTGCTCATTTTGACTCCAGAAGGATGCAGGAGATGCATTTTTACCGTGTGGACTTAAAAAGAACAAACCCCCAGAGAACACCATCAGACAGTTCCTCAGGACAGCCCTGGCTTTTCAGAGCTTGACATGCCAACCACGTCATCTTCCACCTTACATTCACACTTTGTTTTCTCTTACCTGTCTTGGCAATATTGTCAGGTAATCTGCTTCACATTACATGTTTTTCATGCAAAACGTGCATCTTACCCATCTTTAAGAATCATTCCTTTTGGTTACAGTGGAGTATTTTTTAAATTCATCTGCTAATCTACAAGCCATCCCACACACTCATGCATTTGCATTCCCCTATAATGAAATGGATCCATCTTTTACTTAAGTGATGTGCACACAGTGCTGAAGAACCTGCAGGCATCGAGATGATGAGTCTGGGAGAGCTGCCAAGATCTCCCAGATCAACAGACACCCAGATTTACCCTCGTGCAAGGCTCAAACCCAGCAACGCTCCCTCCGACACCGTTGCAGGGAGAACAGTCACAGACCACAAAAACCCGACAGCTGAAAAAGAAACTGTGAACCAAACACAGCACAAAGGACCTGCAAACCCACCTGGGAGGGGGGCAGTGACAGAGGGAACTCCCACAAATGCTGCAGGTAAATACCAGCTTGGTGGCAATTTGGTGCTGCTGATAATTCTGGGACTTAAGTCAGAAGACTGGGTTGTCTCCTTCCTTTTTTCCCTGTTCTTGCTCAGAATGCCTGGAGTGCCATCACTAACTGATTTGTGCCCAGCCATGTGAGCAGAGTGCAGAGCTGTGTTAATGAGTAATTACACACAATTAGCTGTAACGCCAATAAGGAGCAGCTTTATTACCCTGAGCTTCCCAGCTCGGTGGAACAAGGAACGTGCAACACACGTCTCCCCTTTCTAATGGATCTTTCAGCACTTTTTAAAAAAGTAACTCAGGAATATTCTTTGCAGAACTATTCCTACACAGTTTCACATCAATCTCATTTTAAAAAAAAAGCATGTTCAGCAAGTGACATGTGCTCTGCACAGTAATTTATCTCCTGCTGTGCAGTAACTGGGACCAGAAGGATGTCAGAATTCCTGAAGAATTCCTGAAACTACAGGTAGTGGAGTTCCACCACTGCATCCCCCCACTGCAGGGCAGAGCAATTCCCACTGCAGGGCAGAGCAATCCCCCAGAGAGGGCAGAAGAATGGGAACGAGGATTTTTCAACACCGTATTTCCAGCCAAGACAACCCCAGCAGGAATCCCAGGGATTCGAGGTAAGAGAACATTCCGACTGCTAATCCTCAAGTCCCCTCTGCCAAGCTGCTCTTTCCAGGGCTCCTTCTGAGCAGACATCAACTACTGCAACTATTTTATCAAAGTATTTTGCAGGATGTGCAAACACGCACAAGGGTTTGGACTCAAACAGATGAGATCAGAGCAGGCTACACTTGTGGGATTGATGTCCATAAGGGCCATTCACACATGAGCTGGACTCGATGATCCTTGTGGGTCCCTTTTGGCTCGGAATATTCCATGATTCTGAAACAGATACCATCAATAACTCCTCTACTTGAATCCCTCGTTGGCAAAGGCATAAGGTTTTAATGCCACCAGCACTGGGCTGGTGACGTGGAAGAGGCAAAGGTGTGGATCACTTGGATGCACTGGTGTGGTCCAGGCTTTTCATCTTACAGGAAAAATGCTCCCCAGTGCTCCCAGTGTAGCTCACCACAGTGGGATAACAATCAGATGGAGTGTGCCTGGGGTGCTGCTCCGTCATTATCACCTCAGGATGCTGATGGGATCTCTGCCCAATGTGCCCCACCTGAACACTGCTCACTGGAATGCCCTAGTTTTCAGTAATTATCAGAAATATTTTCCACGTTGTCCAGCCCCTCCGGTTCAGATTTCCTTTTTCCTGTGGTACGTTATTGGCACAGTCAGGGCTTCCTCCTGTTTGGCAATAACATCCCAGTCATACCCTGGACACAGCACACAAAGGAACAGGGATGTTATCTGTCACCTGCCCCGGCAGTGCTGCCCTTATCTGAGTGAGCTGGGACAGTCCAGCTCCCCTGGTACCCCACAGGGCACTGCCACCACCCACCTCGGGAAGGGGGTATTGGAATGCAACAACTGGGATGCACAAACACTTGAAGAACTGGTTTGTGACCATATTTAGGCTATTCTTGGCCATATTCAAGTGTTTGCAAAGCCCTGGTTGCAGACCCCATCCAAGGAGAGCGTCAGGGATTTGGGAACTGTGGCTGAGGCAGCCGGAGAGGCACCAGAGGGTGATCCAGGTGTTCTGGGAGCCCAGCACTGACATCACAGAATCCCAGAATATGCTGAGTTGGAAGGGCCCCACAAGGATCACAGAGTCCAACCCTCAGCCCTGCACAGGCCCATCCCCAAGCAGCTCTTACCCTGACAGGGACCTGAGTGCACCTCCAGTTCCAGTCCCATTCCAAAGGCATCGAGATCCAAGACTATCTGAGCTGCAACGCAGGAGCAGGAATGGGTGGGAAATCTCTCCTGATGGGAATGAACACTCTGTAGCTGCACCCTCTGAGGATGCAGATGATGCAGCAGTCAGGAACAAGGCAGACCTGGCTGAGGGCAATCAGCTGCTGGGGAACCTGGGGCATCACTTAATGCACACAACTGCAGCAGGAAAGAAAGTCCTCTTTGGAAGGACTTCAGAGTGGATTTTGGAGCTTTTAAATGTGAATAAATCTTTGATTTCAGCAACAAAGACCTACTACAACTAAAAATAGCAAATTACTGTTTTGCCAAAAAAACTCGTTGGAAAAAACATGACCTAGGATATTCAAATCTCAACACCTTTCACACTTCAGCTGTATTCCACAAGAAAAAAAATACCTCAGAGACACCAATATGCTTAATTTTGACTTGGGGTGTACATATAAACCTGGTTACTCATATTTTTTTCCCATAATTCGCTACTCCACTGATTCCAGAAAGGTAATCTAGACTTTCAAACTCTTTTCTCTAATGCACTTGCTCCTATGTATGGAATCAGTCCTCCCCCTCAGGAACAACAGGATTCAACTTGGATCAGGATTAAGAAGCTGTGATGCTTCAAAGAATCAGACTCAGAAAACACTGATTTTCTGACCCCATAGTATCTGAAAATAACAGCAGCATTGGGCTGCAGGGTAACATAACAGTGTAATATAACACTGTAAAATAACAAAACCATTTCCACACTACACACCTTCGGAATTTTGCTTTCTCTCCTATTTTCCCCCTGTGTTTATATGTATCAAATTGTAGTCCTTCTTCAAATGCCAAATTCACACCTTTCCAACAGAAGGGACATCACCTTGTCATTCCCAGCTGCTCCCTGTGGGATATCACGTTCAAAGAAAACCAAGTCCCAGAAAACCGGTCCTTGGAAGTTCTCACAGGACAAATGGCCACAGTGCTGAACTTGATATCAATATAATTAATAGATCAGTTCTAATAACGGAATTAATTCCTTCCCTTGGAAAAACTAATTAAAAGAAGTCTACCAGACTCCTGTTCTTCCACTAAGAGGTGATTTCAGGCAAAAGTGGGAGAGTGACTAAACAGACACAGCAAGGAGAGTGTACTGAAGTAACTTCTCCTGTACAGAATGAACACATTTCCTGACTCTCCTGGAGTTCATGACAAGAACCACCACCCCTGTTTACCTGGTGTAAGACACAGATCCACACCTGCTTGACATGAAAAAAACCCCAAATTTAATGTTTTGTAAACACTATATTATGCTTCATGAAATAATTTAAACTGGAGAGCTTTGTTTGTGTGTGTTTGCTACGTAAGGAAATGTGTCAGAAAGAGGAACATGCCTGCACCAACACTCCAGGGAAGCACAGTTGGACACGGAGCAACTGCCCCTGGCACTGCTTGGAGGATTCAACCTGCAGGAACACGGAGCACCCCCGAGGAGCTGACCCACAGCACTGCTCAGTGCGTAACCCTGGTGTAACTGCAGGGCAGGGGCTCGGAAATCAAGCCCAGTTCTGCTGGTTCGTGTCACAGGGGTTTGGACATCACCTGCTGTGACCCACCCAAAATCCATCTAACACTGACCACTGTGTACAGAACCACGGAATCACAGACTGCTTTGGGTTGGAGGGACCTTAAAGCTCATCCAGTCCCATCCCATGCCATGGGCAGGGACACCTTCCACTAGCCCAGGCTGCTCCAAGCCCCGTCCAACCTGGCCTTGGACACTTCCAGGG
>JAYRBT010000018.1:18753389-18769785 GCA_036023395.1 Myiotriccus ornatus | reverse complement strand
GACACCTTCCACGAGCCCAGGCTGCTCCAAGCCCCGTCCAACCTGGCCTTGGACACTTCCAGGGATGGGGCAGCCACAGCTCCTCTGGCCAACCTGCTGGGGCCTCCCCACCCTCACAGCCAACAATTCCTTCCCAGTATCCCATCGGACCTTGTCCTCTGGCAGTGGGAAGCCATTTCCCCTTGGCCTACTTTTCAAGGAGGGACATCATTATCCTTCTCTTTGTCACTGCTATCAAACTTTTTGCTGCTATTCCATCTGGAATAAACTAACTCCTCTTCCACACAAGCATTTCACCTCAGTCAAGGAAGAGGCTTGAGGACAAGAACTCGACACAACACTTGGAATCCATTTTTTCCCTCGCAGACCTAAAAACCCAAACACAATCCCCCACCCTGAGGAATGGACTCTCCACCAAACAACATCCCTCATATTCCTCAAAAAATGAATCAGAGATGTTTGCTTATTTATTTCCCTATGCCGACACATTCTGCCCGAAGCAGGCAGGTAAAATGCCTTTTTTTAAAATTTTTAATTGCCTTAGATTAATTTACATCACCACTGGGAACGAGAGCTACTCAACACACGCTATTGCAAAAAAATCCACCAAAAGTACATAACAAGCGAACGTTTAACTAATACTCAGTGATTATGATTTTTAAGCATTTATTTGGTTCCATTTTCCGAAGTCAATGGCCACTGCTGGGCGCTGAGCAAATTGGGATATATAAATACAGTGATAAACACGTCCCGACCGTGAGCCCGTGTTTGAAAGGAAGCCATAAAACCCCTCCTGATAACGAGCCCTCCTCCCGCTCTCATTGCGCCGTGAAATGCTTTGGTGGAGAGGAAACAATTTGATTCTTTCCTGTCTCGTAAAACAACCATTAAAAAGGCGTGATGGGCCTCGCTGACGCATTCCAGGGAGCCTCTCCCTCCCACCTGCCCAGGAACCCCCCGGCTCTGACCACATCCGGGAGGATGGACAGGAAAAAAGCCCTGCATCGATTTTAGTCACAAGACTCAGGTTATAAAAAAGAAGGAAATAAGCCAAACACACCTCTACCTGTCCCCCAGGAGTTCAAAACTCACGGCTTTGAACTGCATTTTGTTATCGGAAAGGAATTTCAGCCATAACAGCACACTGTAAAAGGAGGGATATAACCTTCAAATTCAGTGGTGAATATTCAATTTTTAAAGAATTCAGTATTTTTTTTAACAACCACTCCTTGAGAAAGGAGAGTCAAAACCCCAAAACAAAACACACCTACAGAAGCCAAGGGAGTAAAACTGCCTGGAAGTGCACCCAAGGAACCCTGCCCAGGGTATCCCCTTACTGTAAATATTCGTAAATTGAACTTATATGCAGAATTAAGAAATCTCTTGAGAACAGCAGAGCCTGCAACAACCTGCTGTAATTTGACTTTAACAATAACAGGAAAGCAATGATTTTATTTCAAAAGCAAACGTGTTGTATTTGAGCAAAGCTCTTTATGGAGCAGTTATTAATAAAAACACCCTGTGCTTTTGGACAGGGCTCGTTTTTGCACCAGCCATTTGCATATTTGAAGATTTCAAGATTCTGAAGTTTCCCTGGGCCTCTGCCAGTACCTCATTCTGTCACCTTGAGCAGATCCCTTCCCTTCCCACGTCTCCTTCCGTGGGATCCACAGGGGTGCTCAGTTTTCACTCTCTGTTTGCACACCCCACGTAACGGGGCCACCGGGGCTGGAAATGCTACAGATATCCCCAATCATCCTCCAAGCAGGCAGGATGAGGACTGAAACACTGCTGTGCTGCCAGAGCACGACCAGCACGTCCCTGGAAGTGTCCAAGGCCACACTGGACGGGTCTTGGAGCAACCTGGGATAGTGGAAGGTGTCCCTGCCCACGGCAGGGGTGGGACTGGATGGGCTTTAAGGTCCTTCCAACCCAAACCATTCTGGGATTCCGTGACCACGACTCAACTATGCAGGATGTGTTTTCAAAGCAACAGGCTGAACTGAAAGAAATGAACCCAGCAGACAACTCCTGCTGCTGATCACGGATCACTCCCACAATCCCTGATTTTAAGCTGCAATCCTTCATTTAAGTCACCGGAACGTTCCTTGGAGCTCCCTCAGGATCAGACACCCAGCTCCCTGTGCGGAGCCCCTGCAGGGCTGAGCCAGCAGCACACATGGGGTTTAGCTCAGTGTTATCCTACAACTGCTTCTCTCCAAGAAATAACTTGGAGTGGAAGGTCATTTCCCTCAGTTTGGGAGCTGCTGACACTCGAACAACTCGGCAGCACCAACTCTGGCAACCTGGAGGTGCAACAGCTGAGGCCGAACAAGCTGCTTGTACGTCAAAAGGGTCCTTATTTTTGCCAAGCTCTCTGTCAAACTTATTCAACTACTTATTAACTACTTATCTAACTACTTTTTTCTTACATGAACTTTATTTTTCTTCCGTTTAGGTTTATATATACACAATTTTATTTTTTTTTTAAGGGAGAGAAGGTCTCCACAAACCCACCTTTCCTCTTCTGGTCTATAACCTCATACAGGGCAACACTATTAGATGTGGTATTGGATTTTTTTTATTAATTCCAGCTGGATTTCTCTGCTAAAGGCCATATGTACCTGCTCCTTGCTGCCACCTCAGACCCACTGTTTTTACAGGAACTAGAGGAGGTACCAGGATGTTTGGGAATTTATATAAATGACACAAAGGCCAATCTTACAAACTAACTTTTTTAAAAAAAACTTTCTATTTCTAAAGCTGCAATTTTTTTTATATTTTTATTTTTATATTTTTATATTTATATTTTTAATTCCAACAGGAAGAGCAAACCCCATCAGTGTTATTAAAATGCAACTGCCTTCCCCAGCACAGAGGTTGGGAATTTGGCCTGCACATCCCAGCACTTGGGAATTCGAGCTTATTCCCTGGGTGTACATGATGGAGTTTATAGCAAGAGATGCAACATTTTAGATGTGAACTACTGTGGTCACTGACCACTGCACAAAACCATTGGAAAACGAGATTTAAAAGCAGTTGATGTGTAAATTGGTGCTGAGGAAGAGAAGGAGAGAGGACAGGGACGTTCCAAGGGGGAATGCCCATCCCCAGACCTAGGTAGGACTTCCCTCCTTCTCCTTCATTTTCCTACAGCACCTTCAGTGATGATCTGTCACCAGGAAAACCACACAAAATCCATTTGTCTTTTAAAGGCTTTGGACCCATTAGTTTCTCTTTGGGGGAAGAAGGCGACAGGAGAGGGGAAACAACCAGGAAAAGCCCACCCAGCTCTCCTATCACAGCGAGAAGGGTGACATCCTGCAGCCAGTTTCAACACCAGACACACATTATTAAAAATGAGATTTCTTTGTTAGATTTATTCTATTTCCTTAAGGTATAAACCCCATGAGCCTTTCCAGGTTGTCTTGTCAAGGCTGCTGGGGAAATAACTGACACAGGAGAGGCTTCTCCCAGCTCACATATTGGAGTGTACGAGTCCCATTACACATGGTGACCAAACTGTAAACCAATCCTCTCCCTCTTTCTCCAAATGGCATTCAGCTGTCTCTGCTATTACTGTATAATTTAGCAACTTTGAAATATAAGCAACCAATTAAGACCACATCCACACGTTTGTTCTCCCCGCTGGTGCGAGACTGACAAAATCTGATATTTTCCTTTTCCAACACGAGCCTGGGATCAATTACAAATTAAGGGTATTTCTGTCAATCTTCACAACCCTGGATATGAGGAATAAAGGCAGAGGAAATGCCTTGGGCAGGCATGACAGATATCAAGCTACAGCTAATCCTGCCACTGCACTCATCTAAAAACAAAAAAAGCACAAACCACTAAAAGCAAACAGCCATCGACATACACTGAGGCATCACAAACCTGCAGTCAGTGCTCTTCCCCCTGATTATTCGCATTTTCCCCTATAACCAGATGCAGGCAGAGGAGCCATCAACCATCACTCAACAGCTGTAGCTGCTCCCACTGAACACGCTCATGTTTGGGGAGCGGCACTGCTTTGTTCCCAGTGAACCCTCCCCCGACAACACACTGCCCAGCCAAGCTCCAGGAACACACGGAATGTGAGCATAAGCATCCCTGGCACTGGTGGATTTGCTCAGAGATATTGAGGTAAGGGTATCTGCTGTTATTACCCTTCCTGGTGGCAAAGACTGGAGTGAGGAACTCTCTTGGGAATTCAGGATTAGCCAGAAGAGATAAAATGGACTCTAAACCTTCCAGCCTCTCTCACAGTCATTGGATGGTGTACACACATCCTACCTCCTTTCACTAACACAATGGGACAACAAATATGGAATAAATACAGGTGAAGGACAGAAAACAGGGATTAATGTGTGTTGGCTGTTTCTCAGAATACCTGCAAGCCTTTTGCTCCTCCAGGCTCTTGCTCTGCCCCCACCCAGCATTCCTCACGTATTATTCCTCTCTTCACAACATGACACAGAATTTAAACCCAACTACCTTTTAACCATTAATTCCCCTCACGGAAACCAAAATTAAAGAGGTGGCAGTCCAAGTGCTTCGAAGCACAACTGTACAAGTAGCATCACCACAACCCATGTTTGTGCCAAGCAGACTTAAACTGAAGTCACGGCGCACAGGCTCCGGTGTGAATTCCATCAGGAGCTTTCAAATTTCTTTGCCAAGTCAACTGTAAATACAGTCATAAAACAAGAAATGAAAACTAATAAGCACAATCAAAGCCTCCTATAAATTCTGCTATGCCTTCCTGCAACTCACTGCACACTGGCAAACATTAATCTACTACTAATTTAATCTAAATTAGAGCAATTTATTCAAAGCTCATGCCAGCTTTAAACATGAATAGGCTACTGAGTGCACGATATGAGAACTGTTTAGTTCCCCGATTCATCAAGTTAAAATTCAGGAAGTTTGAGATCTAGGGTGGTTTAATCAGTTCAGCTTCTCAATAAGACTATATATAAGCAAGGCCCATAAAGAGGGAATAAATAAAGGTCATTTATTAAACTGGGATTGAGTCAAGAAATGCAACTTACTGAATTCAAACAGCTTCCAGGCCATTTTGAACAGATATGCCACCATGAGAAACGCAAATGCTGCCTTTCCCTGAGGAATAATAGCTAAGTAATGTAAATTAACATCAAAATTAAACCAGAAAAAAAATTCTTTCAGCACTAAAGAGGAGAACACACTGCTGTGTTTACAGAAAATTAGCAACCAAGTGTACACAACCAGCACAAAATATTCTCAGAGTTTGGCTTTGGGTTTGACTGTTTGAAGTCAGTTTGTGATTTCAGATGCTGTTTATGTTCCTGAAACACAACCCTCCAAATGAGACTTCCAAGCTGTTCCTCCACCATCTGAGGCTGGTTTGATTCCCTAAGACCGGGATTGAGGCAGTGACTTGGGAATGCTTTCCCCTCCTGTGGCACCAGCACTGCCTCTGCTCCTTAAACACTCCCTTTTCAGTGGAGAGGGGTCAGGATTTTACATTTGTTGCTCCTAAAGCTTTTCAGGGACAAACCTTTATGTGTGCTGAGTGAGAACCCACATGGATACTGTGGGCACGTGACAGACAGTGCAGGGAGGGAACTCCGCGCTCCTCTTGTCTCTCATGATGCCCATCACGCTGGATTTTCCGTTCTCCTTCTTTTGGATCTTCCCCCCAGCGTGAGACCAGCCAGGTCTCTCACAGCTCCCCAGTTTCCAGTCCAGCAGAGCTGGGTGCCCTTAGCACAGACCTGCTGTGGGCTGGAAGAAACCTTAAACATCCAGTCCCAAGCCAGGTCTGTCACCATCTGCCGCTCCCCCGAAATCCACGATCCGCTTCCTTTGAGTGCTTTTACCTCTCAACAGAAAATGTGAATTTTTGTCTGCAAGGGTTTGCAGCCTCACTATTCAGTTTTAGTCTACAAATCATTTCTTCCCTGGTGGACTCTAAGACTCATGAAAGCCACTCCTGAAAACCACAGGGACCTCTTTCCATTTTCCTTCCATTAAGACACGTAAAATTGTACAAGACAGAAAGAACACAAAGGCATTTCTGTCTGAGTGCAGAAACAGAAGAGTCTGCAGGAGGAACACCCAGAGTCCTTCTCTGTTATTCAATGAACTCTTTTTATCTTGCTCTGGCATTTCATCCACAACACCCTGCAGATTTTTAAAGTACTTCTATAGTCTCCAAGAACTCCATAGAATTCCATAGACAGAGAAGGTTTTTACTGGATTACCTTGACAACAACACTAAATGTCTTGATTCACAATTATGTGACTCAAAGAAACACTCTAAAAAATCACCTCTGTAAGAAGTGGGAGCCCAAGAAGTTACATTTGATATCTGTGAAATCACCAAAAATGAGTCCTGAAGTACCAGGTGAAGTGTCAGCCTCGGGGCCTGAAGCAGGCAAGGGTATCACTTATATTTATGTAATTTTTTACATATATGGCAAATACCCAAAAGTGTAACTGGGTTTTTCAAATCAGAGCACAAGCCTGCCAGTGCCAACTTTTGGATTTCTTTCAGCAGAAGCCAAAATTTGTCAAAAAGAACTTATCTCTGCCTCCTAAAACTGAATAACTGAACTTATGGCTATGGAAAACATGGAGTATTTCATATATCTTGATTTAAATAAGGCTTTTGACACTGCATTTGACATCCAACTAGAGCTGGGAATCTTTTGCTGGTGTCAAGGCAGGGGAGCTGAAATGGCTTCTATGTGTGGAATGGGACCCACGAATCTCTGAGTCTGTGTCAGCCTGAGCTGACCTCAAACCGTCCAGTGCCACTTGCGGGACAGAAATGACCCATTTGCAGCACAATCTGAGCTGAAATGTGCTGGCTCCAGAACCCTCGGATCACATTTCTGATGTTCTCCACCGTGCTGAGGGTCAGAGAAGCCCTCATCCCATCCCATCCCATCCCATCCCATCCCCTCCCATCCCATGCCAGCCCTCCCCACCTCCTGTCAGTGCTCTGAGACTCGAGACAGCTCACAGCCAAACCCTGGCAGAGAAATACCCACAGAAAATGAAATTATTCATGCAGCAACGGGCCTGGACAGAATTCAATTGCACAAAGAAAGCACCAATTTAGGTCAATAAATGATGTCTTTAAAACTCCCTCAGAATTAGGATTCATGTAATGTAACTCAGTGGAGGAATTAATATCATACAGAGCAACTGAAGTGGTGTCAGACTTTAATCAAATGTGGTTTGTAATGTCCAACTGCCACCAGCACCAGACATTAATGTGTCTCCTAAGGAGATCAGCAGGAAATACACACCACAAAATTGTCCTGATTTGGCTGTTACATTAAAAATACAGCCACAAAGAGGGTCCATCCATAGGGCTCAGACCCTCAGTCCTTCTGAAACACAGAGGTCTGCAGGATCTCAGGAGTTCATCCAAGCCCCTCCCTTGAGCAGAGCCACCCTTGGCCAGGTCTCTCAGGGCCTTGTTCAGGTGTGTCTTGAATATCTCCAAGAACAGAGATTTCCAACCTTCCCTGGGCAATCCTGAACCACCCTCACTGTGAAACTGCTTTTCCTCATCAGAAATTCCCTTTTTTTTTTTTTTTTTCAGTCTTCCACCTCCACCTGCTCTGTCCCTCCATCCCTGTCCGAGCAGGAATGTTCAGGATGAATCAAACTCCTTCCTCTCAGAGTCACATTGGCTCCACTATGCCAATGTCTTCCTTGCTGGGAAGCTTAAAACTGTCCTCATGTGGCCTGGCCAGGGCCACGAAGGGGAAAGCAATCACATCCCCTGAGCTCCTGCCCACCCCAACAAGTCCCTTCCTGCTGCTTTCCAGCCTCCCCCACCCCTGGAGTCCCTCAGGGCTCGGTGCTGAACTGGGAGGTTCGCCCCAGCCTGTCCCATCCCTCTGTGCCAGTGTACTGCTGCTCCCCCCATTCCAGCAGCTCCAGCCCTGCTCCAGGGGCTCCCCATCCCATCACACAACACCTCCCAGTCCCAGGATCCAGCCCTGGGTGACGCCCCATGGCCTGGGCTGCTGCTCAGCCTTCCCCCCACTCCCTGTGACACTGGGAGCTCTCCACACATCCCAAAATCCACCCGATCCAGTCTGTATTTCCCCAGTTTAGCTTCAAGGATACCACTGGAAACAGTGCCAAAGGCAAAGGAAACCATCCCCACTCCTCTCCACCACAGGGCCAACCACTTCATCTTAGAGGGCCACGGGAATAGTTGGGCACAATTGGCCCTCGGTAAATCCATGCTGGATTTTCCCCACCATCTCTTTCATGTATCCATAATGAGGCTTCCAGGGGAATTTGCTCCATAACCTTCCCTGTAAAGTTTCCAGCTCCAGCTGAGCTTTGTCTTTCCCAGTTCCATCCTGCACATCCAGGCAATATCCCTCGTTTTTCTGCCTTTAGTTTCAAATTCTGTGTACTTTGTGTTTGAGCCCAGTTAGGAGCTCCTTCTTTATCCCTGCTGGTCTCCTGGACACACACGCTCCAATTCCTGCACTTTGGAGCAGACCATTCCTGTGCTCTGAGAAGACTGTTCCTCAGGAGCAAATGGTTTCCCTCTTGTCCATTCACACAGTCTCCCACGGGAACCTACCAAAAACATCCCTGAACAAGCCAAAACCTCCTGTCTGAAAGTTCCAGGCTGTAATTCTCAGTGCCACCTCCACTCTCCAGCCAGGCACAGACAGCCTGCAACAAAGAATTCCAGCCTGCTCCCGAAACTGCCCCCTCTGCTGCCACCCCAACACACACCATGGTGGAAACCCCACACACGAACCAGGACCTGCAACCTGCAGTTGTGTTAAAGAAGCTTCACCCACTCCTTGCCCTCGATGGTCTCCAGCAGACACACACGACCACGGTCTCCTTCCACTCCCTGATCACTCAGGCTGGCTCATGGCTCTCCAAGTTGAAGGTACACTGCAGTCAACCTTTGAGGGTGACCCTCTTCCTTGTTGCCCTGCCCCCTCCTTCCTAAAGAACCTTCATCCACCCCCTGGAGCTCTCCCGAGATTCTCTGTGATCCCAAAGGCCTCACAGCATTGTAACTACTTAAAAACTCCTAATTCCTCGTCCTAGCTTCCCATGCTGGAATGCTAAATCACATGCAGGATACCCTTGCTTGGATAGAAGGCTTTGATCATGAAAAAGTTAAGTTTAAAGCAATGGATAGTTCCACCCCAAGCAATCCCGACGTGGTGTCCTGCAGGACACCAGCAGCGTATTCGATTCACTCCTTTGGATCTCACTCCTGTACAAACTCTCAAAAAATCCCAATATACTGAAAAAAACCAACTTCTGTAGTATAAAAGTACAGAAATCCCACAAACAAATCACACTTGGGAGCTCTGGAGGTGACACAGTGCATCCCAAATGATGTTTTGAAATTGTTCTCCACATAACTGGCATATTTGTTTACAGTCTATGATTTTCTTTACACAGCATTCAAACAGCACTTTTTTTTTTTTTTTTGAGTGCCTGAGTACTTGTCAAATGCCTTTCATGGGGGTGACAGGGAACCATCTGCCTCTCTCCCCGTCCCTACTGCCACCTGTTCTTTTGCAGTCCCCAAAGGCAGTGCTGAGCAGTCCCAGATTCCCTGGATGGGGCCGGGTTTACGGGGCCTGGCTCAACGTCCCCTCGTGTCACCAGCACTTCACCTCCAGGGGGAAAGCCCAACACCTCCATCACGGGGGTTTTCACAGCCCACACGCAGTAACGCTGGAGAAACATGACGGGAAATGGCTTTGCTATAGCTGAGTGACCATTGGTGTATCTGGTCCATAACTGGGCTGCCCAATGAGGACTGGAAGCAAAAAGAAAAAGAGCTGGTTTTGTGTAAAAAAGGGCAAGAAGAGATTTGAGGGTGCTGAGAAAGTTCTTCCTTCTCACTGGGATACGCTGAGTTCTCCGTGGGGGCATCTGCAGGACATGAGACCACTCACCTCTCGCTCCACGAGGCAAAGAGAGGAGCAGAGACTGACAAAGTGCAGAGGAACTTCCCTTCCTTGAGGGAGCTCCCAAATGCCCCCTAAAAGGCAGAGCCACAACTCCAGTGAGATTCCCAAAGGAACTGAGTGCCCAGGGGAAGGTCAGTATCTGAGAAATAGGGACACAACCTCAAATCCCAAAATATTTGGAAAGCTTTTCATCTCCCTTGCAGAATTGTACACCTGAAGTTCAGTACAGGGGATAAAGAGGATTTAACTCAGACCATTGACCTGAATCCTCCTCCCTCTCCTCCCCTCCCAACCTTCTCAATTACAAAGACTTGTCCTAAAAATCTCCTCCTCTCAATGCCACAATTCTTTTATGTATTCCTGAAAAAGCAAGAGCTGTGGGCTCTGCACAGCCAGTCCATTTCCAAGTACAGGGTAAATTTATTAACAGCATTACCAAAGTTGAAAAGAAAAGCCCCTCCAACAAGCCTTTCAATTCAACTCTTTGTTTTGTATTTTCTGTATGTACTAAAAGCTTTTCAGAATTCACTGCAAACCCAAAAAAGCCCAACCTAAAAGCAAGTTATGTCTGAACAAGGATTACATTAAGCTTATTATAGCAGGTCACACACAGCCTGGGCTGTGTGGCTGTGCCCAACACACACACACACCAGGTAAATCACCAAACTCCTGCTCCCCGAATGCCAGGAATCTGCCCAAACACAGGAAACCTTTCTTGTAGTGGGTAAATGCTTTTCCAAACTCCCTCAGGCTTCCACTTTCTCATTTACATTTAATTCATTAGAGATCAATTTGATAAGCAAAAGGGCTAATGAGAAATTGTCAATAGCAGACTTCTGCCAGCTCCAGCTGGGAAGGAGCAAACAGAGCAGCAAGGGAAGGGATGCACTGCTAACTGGGAAGAACTTCTTTCACATTTAGTCAACAGTTTTTCACTGAAATTACTTTTCAAATTGGCAAAGTTGGTATTTCTCATCATCAGGTATGAAATAAATTTTGAAAAAGCGCTTTCTGAATTAATGATTGAAATGTTCAGAATAGTTTTTGCTCAAATCAGTGTTCTGCATTTTCACACCAAGGTTGCTGTAATGAAAGAACTATTATTACACGTGATGCTTCCTCCCTCGTTCCCCGAACACCATCTCCTTTCTTGCTGTTCGTAGAAGGTACTAAAATATCTGCACTTTCTCAGCCTGGAAATGCCAGTTTTCACATATCACAGCTGAGACACAGCACATTCACTCCTCATGGCACTCCTTTTTACGCCACCACTCCACAGCAAAACTCCAAGTACTTTCACAGTTGTTCCATGTGGTTTTCCCAGTGCTGGAGAACAACACCCAGATCCCCTCAGTGTCCCAGGGGAGCATTTCTAACTGCAGGGCAGGGGCAGAGCCACACAACTTCAGGGGTATCTTTACACCCAAAGTGAGACTCCACCACTGATCCACATCCTTTGGCAGCATGCAAAAGAGAAAGGACAGCATTATAAGGCAAAGCCCTTCAGGATGGCAGGACGAGCTGCCAGAGCAGGACAGGAAGGAGAAACCACCGGGCAAAGGGCAGCGGAGGGAAAGGAAGAGGGGAGAGACCACAGGAACTCCAGGAATAACAGTCATAGTCATTTATAAACCACTGCTGGGAACTGGGTGCAAGTACAAGCTTGGGCAGGGCTTCAAAACCCAAGGACATTAATTATTCAGTATTTTTCAAACGTGGAAAATATGGAACAACGCTTCCGCTTGACAGACCTGGAAACCGCTCAGGTGATTAATGCAGAGCAGAAATTAAATTACTTTTAATAATTTTTCTGGCAACCCGATGACAGTGGAGCAGTGCTGGGCCCGGGTGCCTAACCCTGCTCAGAGGTTGGAATCCCAAAGCTCCACGGCATTAAAGCTACTGAACCCAGGAGAGGGCACCTGGCATTCCCCAAATAACTGTGGGAGGTACCTGCAGCTCTTCAGCCAGCCATGAAACACACCCAGACCCAAACAGGAGTTCAGAAGAAGCTGTAAGAGCACAACTATTCTACAGAACAATTAGAAGATAACTGGGAAATCTCTCCTTATGGCACGTTCCTGACGGTTTACTCTCTGCACAAACCCAGGGATAGCGGATTCACACCCGTTCAAATTCCAAGTGCGAAGTTTCCTCAAGCCTCCAACCACACCTAAGGCTGTTTCTCCTAAATCCTCTCCATGCAAATAAGAAATAAATTGGAATTTTAAAACAATCCCCTCCCCCCCAAAGGGGGGGCAACATAAAAGGCCCCCTGAAGTGTGGTTTTAATATTTTCTTGTCTGACTTGTCTTTCCTCTCATCCCTCTTGCTCTTGGTTTTCTTCCTTGGGCTCTTGGAAATTATTTTTAAGAACTGTGTAACCTGAAAGAGCAAAACAAGCTGATGCCTTAGTAATGATATTTTATCTTTTCTTTTTGTCTTTAATCTTAATTACTCTCCTTCACCATCCCAACCATGCAGGGCACTGCAAGGTGAGCGATGGCAGTAACTCCACTGACTGGATACTAAATAAGAAATATTTACCTTAAACTGCAGCTGTAACTCAACAAATGTGCAGCTGCAGTTTGCAGGAATGACAAAGTCGACTATTTTTACACTAAAAGCAGAAAAAAAGCTTCTAACAATGGAATGACTTTGATGTAAAATACTTGATTTGAGGTGGGCTCCGTAAGTGCTGCTTTTTCAGGTTTGTGATTTCAGGGGTTGTTTTCATTTTGCCTATTCCATTATTATTTTGAAATCTCAGCCTGCAGCCATATTTTAAGGGTTTATTATTGCATCAGATATTTTCCAAAATACAGGGTGAATCCTACAGAATTCCTTAATTCCCCCTCAGTAACTTTAAGTGTACACAAGATGATGTTGAATCAACTCATGGGATTTCAAACAATCACCCTGCTCTAGCTGAGTTACAAAAATAACCCATCATGTGGAAAACGTCCCTTGGAATGTCCCTCCCCACCTTTTGGCTCTCTGCTGTCCCAGTTGATCTTACCAAGGTCAAGGATTATCAGCTGGGCTCCAGCCTGTGCATTCCCAACATCATTTTCTGCAATGCACTGGTAGAATCCTTCATCAGACTTCACCAGACCCAAAACTTGCAGGTTATGTTCTTTCTGAGGAGCAAAGGGGAAAAAACAGCGCTTAAAAAATGGGCTGCAACTGCCAAAACAGTGGTGTCATTTGG
The DNA here is from genome assembly GCA_036023395.1 of Myiotriccus ornatus. Lineage (NCBI taxonomy): Eukaryota > Metazoa > Chordata > Aves > Passeriformes > Tyrannidae > Myiotriccus > Myiotriccus ornatus. The sequence goes on along the minus strand of JAYRBT010000018.1, from coordinate 18,756,603 downwards.
GCACTTTTACGGTCACGGGAGGAACTTCCAACAGGAACAGCATGTTTGGATTTCACCTCCTTTGCCCTGAATCCTCAAGTCAGATGGTATCCAAAGCAGCTGCAGCTCTCACTAGAGGCATCATTTTCAAGCATCACATTTCCCAGCCATTTTTGGTGGTATTTTAAGCCCCGACTGAAGTGCAGAGCTCCCTGTTCCAACCCCACAACCTCAGGTACACCAATTATACAGCCATTAAGTTCTCAGCTAGGCCTCAATAATGACTTGCATTGCATCTAAAGTTTCTCTCTGGAAGTACCCGTGTGCCAAGACTCAAGATCCACAACTCTGTGATATTTGTATTTAACCTCCTATTTGAAAATGTAATTTTTATGGAGCACAGACAATGCAGAACCCACAGCCAGTGGTCATGGAGAGCCTGTACTTTGACAGTACCTTTTGGCACTCAGTGTCTGCCTCCTGTGGAAAATCCAAACTATAAAGACATCAACTCACACAACATAAGCACCATGCATTAAGGTTTCAACAAACCATTTCTCTTCCAGGCCCTAAACATCAGAAGAGCAAAGGCAGGAAGCAGTTCCTATAAAAGAACCCAGTTTCCACAAACAGATGTAGGAGAACTAACAGGTCAAGAGCTTAAAACCCTGCAAAATGGACAATTTACTTACCACAATTTTGAAATAGTCACTGGGGATCACCACGTCTCCGTTCTTGACCCACTTCACGGTGGGGGTGGGTTTCCCGGTCACCTCACACTCGAACACGATGTCCATGGACTCGTGGGCGTAGATGTTGGCAGGTCGCTTCAGGAACTCGGGGGGAACTGCAGGGAAAGGGCAACATGGACAAAGGATGGTGTCAGCACCCAGAAGAACATGCCTTTCACACGGCCTGGCACACAGGGGTGGCTGTGGGGACTCCAGCAGCAGCAAAGGTTTTGCAGCTCAGGGTTTGACAAATGCTGATACAAACTCTGAGCTCTTTCACAGTTGCATTTGGGCCAGGTTGGACGGGGCTTGGAGCAACCTGGTCTGGTGGAAGGTGGCCCTGCCCATGGCAGGGGTTTGGAATGAGATGAGCTTTGACGTCCCTTCCAACCCCAACCATCCTGTGATCCAGCTAATGGTGTGAATTTGGAATGGTCTCTTTGAGAATACAAGAAAGAAGAAATCAAACCAAGATGCATAAAGTGTAAAGTTAAAGCTCAGGGAGTTCTCTGTTCTCAGTACTTCAGTCAACAGGAAAATAAAAGCTAAAATTGCATTAAAAAAGACTTTTAAAAATGAATGGACACCAAAGATGAAACTTTCCTCGGGCACCACTGCCTTGTGTTCCCGTGAAGAAATTCAGGTTACCAATCGGATGGTGCTTCACTGATCCAAAGAGCTTCTCTGGTGGGTGCCAGCCAAGGAGACTCCATGTCCAGGTGCCTCCCTGAGCCCCTGGCCCACTGTGACAGCACCTCACAGACACCTGTGAGTGAAGCTGTGTATCTGGTCCCACAGCAGAACAGACGTGTTCTTCACCAACAACCTGTACCAGAGGGGGTGTCTCTATGTCTTGGCTGCCTTTAACATGTCCTTAAGTCCTCAGAACAAGATTAATTAAATTCAAGACATTTAAAATCCGTAAAAACTCAGAGATGCAGAATTGTTTGGCAACACAAGCCCCAGGTGACCAACGCAGAGCCACGACAAAGACTGTCTGTGAACACACAAGTGCCCCCAGGAACCCTCCAGCTGCATGTGAGGCCTCTCCATTTCTTTCCTCAGCAGGCCCCTACTGTGTGAGCATCACCTGCTACGAAGAACACCCACCAGTGTGTTTGTTTTCACTACACTTCCCAACATAAGGGCATTTGCTTCCTTGTGTTGGCAGCTCTGATGGCTGGAGTTCCAGGAAAGCCCAAAGCAGCCTTTTGCCCTTTAATATTTAGCAAAGAAAGTCAACATGGAAGGGCCATGGAGTTCAGACAAACAGTTTACACACTTGGCCCGTCGAGGGGATTTATTTCGTGCTGGGATACGGAATCCTTGTTTTACTTCTTCCTGTGAAATGATGGCAAAGGTCTGTATGTGGATTTAATACTTCATAAACAAAGAGATGGAGATGAGCAGCTCCACAAAAATCCCTCAGTTTTGGATTATAAATTAATTAGAAGAACATTAATACACGGAAATATTTATTTACAGAGTAAGAAGGTGGTTTAACTCTTAGATAAGAGTGTAAATCTGCACAAAGCTGCCCAAACTCTCCCACAGGAGAAAAAAATCTGGGGTTGAGCCCAACTGCCTGTGATTTCAGACATGCACTTCATATCAACTTCCCCCAAATGTGTCAAACACACCATCAATCCCACCTTAATTCAGCTATTTTTGTGCTTACTCTCCGACAGTCATCCCCGTAGACAACTCTGACACTGAAAACTCTCCACTGAGTTTATTTGTCACAAAACTGCTATCATTTATTCCCCACAAGAATTATTTTTTTATTCCTCCCAGGCATTTACCCTCAGCATTTTTATTTCCTGTGAGCTGCCCTCTTTCTCCCTGCCTCCCCACAGCCCAAGTTGTGTTTGCTTTGCTCCTCAAACCCCTCTGCATTCATCTCCCAGCCCGGGGAGTCTCAATCATTTACGTGTAATTTCAGATGTGTCTCACCAGGGGCCTGAAAAATGGCATAAACAGGGTGTCAGCACCACAGCAAATCTCTGCCCCGATCCATCGTGCCGCGTGTGCCCTTCCCAGATGCATCACCCAGCTGCCAGCCCCAGACAGATCATTGCTCGCTCATCGTTAGCCGCTTTTAACTAATGACTCATTTTGTTCCAGCCTGCTTGATCAATAGTTGATGTTCTCATTTCCTTTCCATCTCTGTCTCCACATGTCTTCAGACACACACACATGTATCGATTCCTGCAATGCTGGCAGAGCTGAGAGAAGGGGATATAAATATTGGGAAAGTTCGTTTTCCCACGAATGTACAAATGTTTCTGTTTTTATAACATTCGTTACAGGTGGATTTTAATTCCTTGGCCACGTATAAAACTTGTCACAGGAACCCTGAGGGTAAAAAACCTTGTGTGAAAACCCTGTGTAAAAAACTCATCACAGAATCCCAGAATGTTGGGTGTGACCTTAAAGCCCATCCCATCCCACCCCCTGCCATGGGCAGGGACACCTTCCACTAGCCCAGGTTGCTCCAAGCCCCG
>JAYRBT010000018.1:18699377-18753351 GCA_036023395.1 Myiotriccus ornatus | reverse complement strand
AGGTTGCTCCAAGCCCCGTCCAACCTGGCCTTGGACACTTCCAGGGATGGGGCAGCCACAGCTTCTCTGGCCAACCTATGCCAGGGCCTCACCACCCTCACAGGGAAGAACTGAAACCCAAAACTGAACCCAGTAAAGCTCTGGGATGATTTCTGTTTTCTCCACTAATGTTTAACTTGTAATAAAGACATTTGGAAAGTACTCAAATATCTTTGGCAACTGGTATGGCTTCAATCTGGGACATCATCCAGAAAGGGGCACTAATATTGAATCATAAGATCCAGCATTTTTGTGCCACAAAAATGCAAGTTAACTCGATATCCTATTACCTGCTCTCAATTAGTTTAGATTTAGGAGATTAAGAATTTGAAACACATTATTTTTTCAAAGTGACTTTGCTTTTCTGGCTTACGGAGCAAATGCCAAGCTGCTTACAAAGGGATAATAACATGGAAGTGCTCGTTTTTATCAATTACTTCCCAGTTAATGAATTAATAAATGCTTTACAAACACACTTTCATAGTTTAGCTGTGTCAGTGTTTAGCATTAACACAGTGCCAGTACAGATGTTTGTGGTAGAGAAGTTAAATTGATAACCAGAGAGCAAACGAGCCAATTACCATATAAAATAAGGTTTGCAATGGAAGATCATGTGTTCTGTTATTAAACAATTAAACTTCAAAGACAACTTGGCAGCTCAGCCCCCTCTCCACGTTAGCAAATAACTACTGGAATGACAAGATGCTGGCACAGAACTTCGCACACCCCTAGAGAGCCCCTACCAGGAGTATCTGCCACCCTTTTGGAGAGCAGAGACACAAAACATTTTGATCACAACAGTGATCAACAGAAGAAAGGAAAAAAAAGAACCCAAAAACCAATCTACATCAGCGGTTGATTCAAACCTCTAAGCTAGATCCCAATAAAGGTGAAATATTTGAAAAATGAAATGTTTTTTCAAGCCCCCTGCTCTAAAACGAAGGGCAGGGCTGAGGAACTACACATGTGCAGCAGGAATTTCACCCAGTGTGCCATGGGAACAGGAGTGGATGCTGAGCATGGATCCCATTCCATGTGTCCAGGTGATCAGAAGGAAATGGAAATGGATTCCAGTGCTCAGCAGCTCCTGCCTGTTCTCTCTCATTAGGGCAGAAATGCTGTGCCCTTCGGGGGCAGGTGAAATAATCTCCTTTCAGTTCAGCCTTCGGTGCTGCTGCAAATGAGACAGAAATTCAGGACATTCCTCCTCCCCATCTCCGGAGGAGGAGCTTCCCTCCCACTCCCACAACCCCTGAGGGAAGGACCCAGGTCTGTGGTTTCCCAACCCCAAACCCGACACTTGTAGCTACACATGGAAGAGAAGAACTCAAGTTCTTCATCGTTAACTACTCACAACTTTCACCCTCCTCAGCTACTATACAATGAACCTCCTCCTTCAGCAACTGAGTCAGAATGCTGCTGTTCCAGATCAGAACTCATTTAAAGCACATTAACCTTTCCCAAAAGTCAAATCCTCTCCCCTGTTGTTCCCCAGAAGGAAAACCCCAAAGCAGCGACTCCTGGTATCAGAGCCCCAAATAACACCCTGCAGAGGCAGAGGGGACCCCAAGCAGGCAGGGCTGCTCAGACCATCATGATGGGGGAGACATCTACAACTCTGCAATTCTTTAAAAACCCTCCTCCCAGGCAGAACTAGGCACTGCTGTCCAGTTCTGCTCCCAGCACAGGAGCTGCCCCAGTGTCTCAGTTCCTCACGGATTTAAACGCTCTGCTGTGCACGAGGAGCACAGGAATGGTCTCACCTGGACACTACAGAAACACAGGTGGCAAATATACTTTTAAAAAACTTATTTTATCTCTAAAAGCATTAATAAATAATAATAATTATTAATAATAATAATAATAATTAAGCTGTTGGCTCAAGCACAGCATCAGACAAACCCAAAATAAACACAACCAACTAGTGGGTCCAAAGGCTTCAACAGTCACAGAATCACAGACCGGTTTGGATTGGGAGAGAAATTAAAGGTGACACCTTCCACTGTCCCAGGTTGGTCCAAGCCCTGTCCAACCCGGCCTTGGACACTTCCAGGGATGGAGACACTTCCAGGACTATTCCTGTGCACTCGGAAGCAGCATCAGAACTCCTGTAACAACCTGAGGCAGCCAAAGCACTGAAAGGAAACAACTGAATTTCCAAATAAAAATTGTCCAGGACAAGACTGAAGGAGCCATTTCTGCTTCCTCAGCCAGCTACAAATGCCCTCAATCCCTAAAAATCAGGAGTGTGTTTTCCAAAGTCACACAATTAAATCCTAGTTCCCGTCCCTTCTCCTCATCCCCTTCCCTCTACACTTTTGTCCATGACAAATATATCTTCTTCAGCCATCAAATACAAAAGCACTTTCTCATTCCAGAAGTTTTCACAGATCCCAAACAGCAGATAAACTGAGCAGACTGGATAAATTTCCATAGTGTATCTCAAACAATCGCAACTGAAGCATTCCTGGTGAAACGACTTCCATGTATAACCACATTTCTATGGATGCTGGGGGCAGAATCCCTATCTTGTATTTCAGTTAACAATTTGAATTACCAGTGGTATTTGAACTGGACATTTTACCATAAAACCTATTTCAGATCAGCCTAAAATGGTAAGCCCAGAGGAATTTATTTCCTCCTCCAGGGAGAACAAGCAGCTCCATTAGGGTATGCTACGAATCCTATTAGAATCCTTATAAGCTTCATTTTCACAAGGGCAACTTTGTTTCCAAGAAGATGGAACTGTCAGTCCATCCCCTCCTGCCATTCCCCCACAAAACCCAGAGAAAATGGAGGGATTGATGTTTGACCACAGAGCTTTTGACTATCTTTTAATTCTATGACTTAATTGTATAAATTAGTTGGGGTTTTTCAAGTGTATCCTGTAAAAAAAAAAAAAAAAGGAATTCACACTTTAAATGGAAATGAGGAGTCATTAAAAAAAAGCAAAAGTATATGGATAAGTACTCTGAAAAAAAATAGGCATTTAAAACCCCAAACTATGTTGTAGGCAAGTCAAAAGTCTTCCCAACCTCCGAGCAGGGCTGCCCCGTCCTTAAAACACATTTCACATGCAGCTGCAAAACCTGCATGAGCAAACAAAAGCTGACAAAAAGGAATCTTTCCAAGTCCCCACAAAATACAGAAGTGTCAAATTAATACAAAAAAAGCAGCGCAGCGAGACACAAAAAGGTTATAAAAATGCAAACTCCTCCGTGCCCAGCGATTTTCACGGCACCGAAAGCAAAGCTGCAGCTGAGGAGCAGGAAGTTTCCGTGGCAGTGAAATTATGTAATTAAGTAAATGGTTATTTTTTAATATATATTTTTAGAAAATATATATTTTATAGCCGGTTCTGTGCCTATGGCATCCTCCCAGTGGGAATTCCTGCCCGCTCCTTTACCAGATGAAGCAGAGAAAGAGGGAGTGTTTTTATGTTCCCTAATGACCTCGTTAACCTCTGCTCATCAGCCCAAACGGCCCAAAATGAGCATTTAATGGTCCATGTTTTGCTCCCAAGCACTGTTTGGTCCTGAAATGCCAACTCCGTGGAGAGCTGGATTCAGGGGTGGGAGAAGGGCAGGGGGTGAGTTCATGTGAGAACAAATATTTCACATTTACAGTGAAAAGCTTCCATTCAGATATTGCCAAATATGAACTCTGCTTCAGAGGCAGCCCCTAAATAAACATTTCAGAGGCAGAAAGTTAGAAAACCCTCAATATTCAGTGATAGGACAAGCAAGAAAGAGGATGAGGATTAATAGCACAGAACAATAATAAAGTAAAATTACATTGATCAATTGGGAAATAGAATAAAAAGCCAGTATATAATTCAATAAATGCACATTTCTTTTAAAGGGAGAAACAATAAATTGCAAATTTACGGAATAGGAAGTAATAGCAATAAACTTTGCAGAAAAAGGCCTGAAAAGCAAGGACTTGATCAGAAATATGACCACAGACAAGGCTCCCAGTGTCATACTGGTACGAAAGAACTGGTCATACTGGAGCCCAAGAGCAGCTCCCAAACCTCCTCCACCCAACACACACCCGGGCCCCGCCGACCGTGTTACTGGAGCACCACATTGCAGGGAAAACACGAACTCTGATTTACGAGGAAGCAATGGAAAAGATCAATGACTCAGAAAATTGGCTCCAAAGGAAAAATGGAACAGCTGGATTTGGTATTTGAGCAAAGGCAGGATTATGGAAGTGGACACCTCCAACAGGAGCTTAACACGGAAATGCCCACTGCTACACAAAGAAAAATACTGTGTGTATGTACATAGTTAGGTATCATCCTTGCCTTGCACAGGAAGAGCTCCTGCACAGGACTAACACATCCATCCTTGCCCTGTCCTAACTAATATTCCAAGCAATTAATTGCTTCTCTTCCAGCCTGGGATGAAAACGGGTTTTTCTTCTCAGTATGACCTTTAATAAAATAACATAAAACTGTCCCTTAAAGCAGCTTCTCCACATGCAGGAGGCTCCGAGCCCAGCAGAGCTCTCTCTACAGGCTGGGAGCTTTGGACTGCAGACCATGAGAGGCCACGCACCCACTCCCACAGTGGAAGTGTCTGGGAAGTTCTCCAGGGGCAGGAACACACGGCGAGTTCTCCGAGCACCCTGTGCCTGAGCAGTATTTCATGGTTTTTACTTGCCTCAGCAGTTACAGCCCAGTTCAGACACTAATTCCACGCTGGCTCCAAAGCTCTGGCAGGATTGCAGTGTCATCCACACAAAACTTAGTGTAAATGTTGTCCATTGCTGCCACCCTGCTCAGCACCAGTGTGAAGTGCTGGGAGAACCCACCTTTCCCAGGGGCCCCTGCCATGCCCTGCTCTCCCAAACCACACCCAGATATCCAGGGAACAGAGGCTGCCCATCCACAGGGAAAGGCACATGGTGCTACACAGCAAAGTGCAGGTGCCCAGGAGCAGGAAAAGCAATGTATCTCCAGATATTCTCCCAGCATTCAGCAATCCCTGGAGGAAGGATTTCCTGAGGAAGAGGAGATACCTCTGTGTTTCCTCATCCTGGTTGGATTCTGCCTTTAAAAAAGCTGCCTTTTGGATCCAAGTGAGCCTTCAGCAGCCCTGAAGCTCCAGGTGATGCTCCCTCAGAAAATTTACCCAATTGTGTGTGTTTTGGAGTCAAACCACCACATGATGTGTCTTGGTGATTGCCAATGAAGAGAAGTGAGCACTCATTCCTACTGCCTTCCTCCAGAGCACTCGTGATTTTACAGAGTAGAACCAGTTTCACGTGGTCCTGAGCAGCCTGGTCCAGTGGGAGTGTCCCTGCCCACGGCAGGGGTGGAACAAGACGGGCTTTAAGGTCCCTCCAACCCAAACCAGTCTGTATTTACCTGTGCAAGCCACGGTGCAGAGCACTGAACTCCACCTGTCATTTAATTGTTTCTGTTTCTGAGGCTTTTCACTGGCAGCATTTGCTCTCACAACCCCAGTGAACTCAGGACAGCAAAGTCTGTCACCCAAAATCTCCTTTTCCAGCTCACCTACAGAAATGCTGGACAGACTCAGTGGGGATCCAGCTCCACTGCTGGAACCACACCTTATTCCCACTCTGATTTTCTATTAAGCAATAGATTCATTCCCTTTTATTGCAGGACATTCCCTCTGACTCCCAGCACTGGCCTTCCCGGCTCTGAGTGAGGGACACAGTCAGAGGGGTTCTGGGAAAGGAAGGGCAACAACATCCTTCAAAAGGTTCTCGGTAGCAAAGTGTGACTTTTCCACACAAAACACACATAAATGGATTCAAATATCTAATCCCACTGTCTTTTGTTACAATTCTTGTCAATTTAACTAGCCCAGACATGGGATTAACTCATCCACAGTTTCCCTGATCTCCCCTAAAAGATCTCTAAAACCCCTCCTGTCACACTGACCAAGTATCTTCCGTCTGATTTTTGCAGTGTGCTAATTTAAGTGGTAGGTTACACAGCACACTTGGGAACTCAGGATTTCACACTTCATCTCGCTGAGAAATGTGGAGTGAACACCATCTGCTCCTGCTGATCACTCACTGTTCACTTCAGGGATTTGTTCTGAATTATTTCACTAGCTCTGCAGTTTCAGGTAGGACCTCCCTCCAGCTCCCTCTGTTTGAACAAATAAAATATCATTTAGGACAAAAGTTTCCAATTCTGCAGAGAACACAGACAGCAAGAATTCACTTTTCTGCTCCAGGCCATCTTCTCACCCTTTTCTCTTTACACTCCATCATCTCTGACCCTGTGCTGTCCCTGGCAGGCTCCCAGCTCTGACAGACTTGGGAAGAACTATCACAAGGTTTGTATGTTATTAGCAAGTGACTGGAAGCTTTGTATTAATTTACTTGCAAATAAACATGAGAATGATAATTTCTTTTCCTTGTCGTTCCTGGTGAGGTTCTGGAGGTGGGGTTTCTTCTCTTTTCACTCTAACTTTGGACTGGTGTTGGGCACTCTCTGTCAGCACGTGATGGGTTTTTAACCTTGTTTTTAACCTTCTCGGCTGCGCCTTTTCTTTTTGTTTTTAGTAAACTCCCTCAGCATTATAGAGATCACCCTTTATAAGACCAAACGCTGATGGTGATGATCACTGTGACCACCCTGGAATGGCAGCCAGTTTACAGCCCTAGTACCCTAATAATGACTCCAACAGCCCTAATAAATTTCAAATTTGAGTCTGGATTCTCTGTGACTCCAAAGCACTACGTCTCCTCAGGTGTGTGAGTCTGGCAGTTGGGCAGAGGTGCTCAGGGCATGGGGAGGATGAACAATCACCAAGATGATGCTGCTGAGCTCCATTTATCGAGAGTGGGACAGGGAGGCTGTGTCTGGGAATCCTCTGTGCTCCTGTAAATACACCCAACCACCCCCAGCAGCACCTGGGGAGGGGGTGCAGCAGAACCTGGGGAAACTCAGCTCTCCCTCTGAGCAGTTTTGGGTTCTTCACCGACCTTCCCTGGGTGCTCTGCTCCCACACAGCCCCTTCCCAGGCTCAGCCCCACGCTCGGGGTGTGTCCCAGCTGAGGATGTGCAGCCAAGTGCGAATGAAATGCTGCCCTCAGACACAGCAGCTGTGGGAGACACTCCCAGCAGTGCCAAAGCCTGGGATGTAGAATTCCTATCTGCTTTAGCCTGTTCTGCTGTGCTCTGCAAACTGCCCTGGGCCTGGAAGGACTGTCCCTGTGGGAAAACTGCAGCTGGAGCTCCACAGGGTGCCAGAAACAGCACAGCCCTCCTGCAGCTGGCATTCCAACGTGTCCCGGGATGAGGGACACGAGGTGGGTGCTGTGCAGCCACTGCACTCCGACCCAGAGCACCACAGGGATCGGGGTGGGGGGCGATGGTAGTGCCCCATGCAGGGGAGAAGATGTGCCAGAGCTGCTTTTGCTAATCCCTGCATGGATCAAGCACTGAGCTCTGGCCAAGGATCAGTGAAAAGCTGCTTTCCCAAGACTTTTCAGTGGTGCCCAATGACAGGACGGGGAGCAACGGCCACAAAGTAAAACACAAGTTTCACCTCAACACGAGGAAGAACTTCTTTCCATGGAGGTGGGAGAGCACTGGAACACCTGCCCAGGGAGATCATGGAGTCTCCCCTTCCCTCTCCCCCTGGAGACATTCCAAGCCCACCTGGATGCGTTCCTCTGTCACCTGCTCCAGGTGATCCTGGCTGCACTGGATGATCTCCAAAGAGACCTTCCAACTCCAGCCATTCTGTGGTTCTGGGACTTCAGAGTATTTGGACCCACAAGTGAATGATTGCTCTACACCAACCTAAACTGTCCTGGTTTTCCACACAACAGGTGAATGGGCAAGTGGAAACTTACACCATCTGCAGAGCAGTAAGGAACAAATTTGCAAATTTGCTTCCACCTGTGTGAGAGTTTTTGCCTCAATACCTTCTGCACTGTCACCTTCCCTCCAGTGCTTCCAGTAAAGACAGTCTGTGACCAGTTTTTATTTTAGATACCAAAGATTTATTTCCTTTTTGTTAAGACTGAACCCACCCTTTGTCTAAGGACATCTTCTGCAAACTTCTGAAGGCACAGTCTGGGATTAATGTGCTGTTATCACACGAACTTCCCAATTGAGGAGGAACTCATGACAAAGAAGAGATGACAAAATACATTTCTATATTAAAATGAGACAACCAGATCACATGGAAAAGCTTATCAACTGCAATAAACTAAACCAGAGCTCACTCAGTGCTTATCAGAGGGTATTACTGATTATCATTCAAAGCAAACCTTCTGAGCGACTTCGAGGATAATTTTTAGAAGTAAAAACCTTAATCTGGGCATCAATAATGTAAAACTGTTACATTCATTATTCCTCTGTTTTACTAAGCTCCTCTTTCCCAGCCCTTCTAGGAGAAATCACGCCTGTTTGACCCTGAACCTCCTCCAAGTACCATGGAAACATCTGAATAACAAGAATGCTCATCAAAATTTAAACTTCTTACAGCAGCGCCAAAGGCAATGAAATTTTTATTGAATTCCAGAGCCCTCATTTTCCACACAAAGCACAAGAAGAAGCCGACAGCCCCATGCACGACACAGGCCTGGAGCCTTCAGGGTCTTGTTTCCAATTTCCAGCTATTTCCAGCTGAAACCCTCAATTCCAGTCACTCGTGAGCGAAGCTGCAGGAGAAGCGTCCATTTAGATCCCTCCTGCCCCTTCCAAATAAAACACCAACAGGGACCCTCCACCTCTCCTGAGACTATTTAATGAAAGGATCTGTTTTGATCACCGTTACTTCAGGACTTAAGGATATTTATTCTGTGTGTGTATATATATATATATGAATACCTACGCAGCAAAGCCAGGACAAAATGAACTAATATTTAATTTAAAAACTTGTGTGATATTCCCCCTTCTAGAGGTCCTTTCAGAGAGAAGTAGGAATGCAGACAAGTTCTTCACTTTTAAGGTGACTTTTAATCCCATGCTGCTTGGTTTTGGTTCTCAACCAAAAGACCAAATGGCACAGTACTTTTGGTTTTAGAAGAACAAGCAAAACCACACAACTCCCCGTTATATATCTCTATTTATTGTATCTATAGATATACAGAGTGTATATGCAGATATATAGAGTGTATCTATCTGTATACTGTAGATACAGCTGAGGTCTCCATCTACAGTGAATGACACCCAAATACCTTGTTTAGGCATTTATAACTTGCCAAATCAGGAATATGGCAAGTTTTCCACCACTGTTTTCCTTCTTGAATTGCATTCTTCAAAACCTCAAGTCCTAAGTTTACAACTGTTCAGATAATTTTGATCAGTAAAGATAAAAAATTTTTTTTAAAAAATCAAACTTTGTTCTTAAATTGTTCCTTTTGTCAAAGATGCACAAGAGAAGGGAGGTGCCTGGAGAGAGGAGAAGGGATTGGAAAATGGAATGGATGGTCCTGGACTGAACAGAGTCCTGGACAATCAGATGCTTTCCCACCTCTGCCCCTCTGGTGGGACTGGGTGGATGTTTAGGAAGCAAATCCCATTTCTGAGGGGTGACTGTGGCCCCTTGGCCCCGTGATCGGGGTCAGGGCTGGACAGAGCCACTCGCCCTCCCCAGGGCACAAACCAGTCACAGCTCCAAAGGGACAGACTGGGAGATGCATATCCTGAAAAATCAATGTTTAAGTGTCTCACACGGGGCACTAAAACAGCTGGATACATTTCATCTTAATTTTTCTGTGTCCCAGTCAATTTTTTAAATGGATTCAATACCACTTCATTTCAGCAGAGTGCAAAAACACATTCATTAGTGGTTATGAATGATTCAGGTTCCATGGAGCTGAATACCAAAACAGGAATAAATATGGATTTGAACCGAGCACGATAAATAAATCATGGTACCATCCCCTGAATAAGGAAAAAAAAATATCAAATATTGAGTATTTGCTCAATCAAGTAGTGCTATGAAGTTGCAAAAGGCAGTAGGATCCCGGGGAGGAACAGCAGGAGAACATGTATTTTAAGAATTTCCTAACTTTACCCCATAACAAGGGGAAGGAGGAAGTGACAAATTAAAGACAGCAAGCCCTGACGTTTCCTTAGCTCGGCCTGTTTCCCTGGGCAGCCTCACAGCGGGGCAGGGCTGTGGGCTGAGATGCTGCCAGAGGCCAGAAAGGACACAGATTTTGAGATCATTTCAAGTCTTATACCATTTGTTCACGGAATACAGATCACCTCAGCTCACCTGGGGAAAAAACAGACTAGCTCTGGGAACAGTATAAAAATAACTGATGGGATCAGCTAAGCCCCGCTCACACTCACCATGGCATGGTGTGAACGTTCAACTCACAGGAACCAGGCACATCCTGGCACTAAAAAAATACCTTTTTTCTGATCAAGTTTAAAAAAAATACAGAGAGTTAATGCTTTTCCATTTCTTTGTCTTGTAACAACACGAATTCTGTGGCTGCCTTTACACATCAATTCCCATTTATCCAACTGCTTTCATTTCCAGCTCAGTGAATGCAGGCCTATCTTCACATCAAAGTCCCTTCTAATTTACAAATCCCCAAAATAACCTTAATTACAATCCACTTCAAGAACAACTTCCGTGTAAGGAACAAGCAAACAAGAATCTGCTGTTTGGGAAGAAACAACTAAAAGGATCCAATAAAGGCCCATAAAAACATGTCCTGGTGTAGTGGGGGAATAAGGACAGACTGGTCCAGCCTTTCCCATGCAAGCTGGGAAAAGAAAACCTAAATAAATTAACAGATTGGTTCAAAATAAAGAAAAAGGGATGAGGTGAATACAAGATATTTGGAGGGGGATGGGAGCAAGAGATGGATTAACAGGAAAGAAATCCATGGTGATGAACCTTAAAAAACATTTCTCCATGCCCAAAGATCCAAAGTTACAAATGTAAACGTGAGTGGAGTTAGTGCAGGGTGGATATGGAATTATATTTCTACTTCTCTATGACTGAACCACCACACCACTGTGCTGTACCAAAATATATTCTGATTGTCCTTTTTAATTTAAAAAATGGATTCTAACCACTTATACAAAATAAACCTGGGGCAATCTTTACAAACTGTACAGTTACTTGCACAAAAATCTTCTAATTCATCTCTCAGCTTTCCAGAAGTGCTAAAGTTGGAGTCTGGGGATGTTTCTCACCACCCTGCACAGGTATAAATTTGCCAGGTCCTTTTGCCTTTACTGTCTTTGCTTATCTTAAAACACAACCCCGCACACGAGTCACTGCTTCCAGCGAGAGCAGGAATTCAGAGCAGGAATTCAGGAAAGCACACACCCCAGCCATGGCCTTTTTTTCTTAAACAAAATCCAGTACGTTTGGGATTCCTTAAGGAAGATAAATCAAGGCAGGTATTACAGATAAGGAGTATATCTCAAATCCAAGGAAATTTTTGAAGTTTGTAATATTCAACAAAATAATTTTTCCTGGCAAACAGACCCAGACTGCAGAGCACCCACACATTTAAAACACAAACTGGGAACAGGTAATAGATCAGGAAGGTGTGAGAGCCTCCAGAAGTCACACATTTCAAATGAGTAAATGAAATAGTGACCAGAAGTAAAACCCCAGAGCCTGCCTAGAGAAAAGCTGGTGAATAACTGGAAATGACCTCTAAGATCATCGAGTCCAGCCCAGCACTGCCAGGCCCATCACTACACCGGGTTGCACCACAGCCAGAATTCAAATACTCCACTTGATATTTTTCTGCCCTTTAAAGAAATCTCTCTTTTACTTAGAAAACAACTATCAACAATTATAATTCCATGCGAAACGAAGGAAACCAAGCTCAGGTCCTGCAAGAGAACCAGCTTAAGATTTGAAACCCCAGTATTTTACCCCAGTACTCCAACTCCTGATCTGATGTTGCTGTGACTGATACGATGATGCAGAGCTTTGCTGACAGGAACAACAGTCCATGGAGAGCACTGAGAGGCTCCAGCAAAGCTTTATTCCTTGGGAGCTCCTGCTCTTGCTTACAATCAGCAAAATTTTACATAAGTGAAGAGGTTAATTGTTGAAATCCTCAGTTCTCCTGCTTGTAATCCTGCGAGTTGTTGCCTGCACTATTCCAGCTGTAATCAAAGGCAAGAGCAGGGAGATCAGCAACTCTGAAATCACTCCTATAATGGTTAATCACACTAATGATCATTTAAGCAAATTAGCAGAGCGAGAGCCATGCAAGCGCAGATTAAGGATGTGACTGGAAGGGAATCCACACTCGGTGCCAAGGACAGCAGCTCCTCCAGCCCCACAAGCCTGAGCTTACGTAACCAAACCTCCTTCCCAGCTCCACAAACCCTCCAGTGGTGATTCTCCCTTCCCACTCCATGCAAATTCCTGCAGAGCTGTCCAAAACGAAGCTTCAAGTAATTATCTGCAGCACAACGATTTGAGCCTTTATGTTTCGTTCTGCAGCAAAAAAGAATATAATGGGATAGTGGTCGTGAACTTTTATTTTTCTATTATCCTCTCACTAGAACCACCTGCCTAAGACATGGATTCTTCTCTCTATGTGGCATTTCATGATGTGCCAGAGGAAGCGTACAGGCAAAAGATAAAACACTATAAATCAGAGCTACGTTATTGTTGACATTGTCAGTAAACAAAGTTATTAATTATACATGTACTGGGAAAGCCAAAGAAAAAATATTTGCCCAAAGGGGAAAGGAATGGCAAAATTATATTTTAAAAATTCTCCCTAAAGCAACACACAGAGCTTATATAAATCATTAGAATTTAGTGAAATGTGTGTTCCACAGCAGTGACTCAACTCCCCAAACTACGAGCTGCTATAAACTCACCTCAAAAGAGATTTTCAGTACAGAAAACTGGCATATTTTAAATTGTCCTTCCAGCTTCTTTGGCTCTTCACTGTGCACAAAGACTCCCTGAGCTTCTCAAAACACCCGTGAGGGCCGGCAAGCACCACCAGCAGCATCCCGGTCACAGCACCACGGAATGGGATGGGTGGAAGGGACCTCAAATTCCATCCAGTTTCAATCCCTCAGAGCCCTGGCCTTGGACACTTCCAGGGATGGGACAGCCACGGCTTCTCAGGGCAACCTGTGCCAGGGCCTCCCCACCCTCACAGGGAAGGACCGACCACAGCTCTGGGTGTGACCATCCAGCCAATTCCTCATCCACCGAGTGGTCCATCCCACAGTTCCATGTCTCTCCAGTTTAGAGACAAGAATGCCATGTCAGATGCTTTGCCTGTAACCCCATCATAGAAAGGGCCACCAACTTTGTCAGGCACGATTTGCCCTCAGTGAATCTGTCACCAATCATCTCCTTCCTCTCCATGAGCCTCAGTGCAGTTCCCAGCAGGATCTGCTCCATGACCTCGCTGGGCACTGAGGCAACACTGACTGGCCTGTTGTTCCCCGAGTCTTCCATCAAAGATATTCCATCAGGATAAACAAAGAACAGTGATTTGAAGCTGGAGTTCCGAAACACTCTTGAGCCTGATGAATTAGGGAGCACGAAGCACAGTTGTTTGCAAAGGCTGCTAAAACTCACACCTCCTTCAAGTACAATTCCACTCTGTAACACCCCTGTGGAAAAAACACACCGTCCTGCTCAAGGGAACTGCTCCTTGTGTTTACAGATCTGGGCCTTGACTGATTAGAAGCACTTTTGGGGAAGGTTTTGCAGCCTGCATGGCTACAGCCATTGCAGGCAATACACTCACTCCTTCCTAAAGAGAAGTCATTACCCACCCTACATTCCATGTATTAACTCACCAGGGATGGGGAGGTTCCAGCGGCCCCTTCAAGTACTTTGACTTCTGAGGAACACCAAAAATCCTTTTATTCCAATTGTATTCACAGGGCAAAGTACTTTAGTGAAACTAAACCCATCTGATGGAAGTCAGAGGCACATAACCTGGGGAATGTCACTTCCAGAGCACAAGGGTGCTTGGAATTACCCTACGGGAAAGCAATTTATATCCTCACTTGTAAAATGCTTTGTTTAACGTTACACTGAGACTATACTTAAGCTCCTAAGAATGTGAAAAAGGGAGATCACAGAAGAAATCTTTGAGTCAGCACGTGAAAATAAACAAGACCAGCAGAGCTGCCAGAAATCAGGACTGCTTAGAAATATAATATAAAAATACCCTTCTGGCATTTATTAACCATTAAGTAACCCTCTGTGAGCCTGGATTCCTTCTATCCAGCATCTTAGATCCTGCTCCCATTTCCTTATAGGTCTCCTCAAAGCAGCCCTCAGAAAAGGGCACCTCAAAGTGTCACTGAGGAGCAGAAAACAACTTCATTCCACAGCTCACACCTGCCCCAAAGGCCTCCCCACCCCCTACAGAACAGGGTGTGTAACTTCCACTGACACCACAACCAACAAAACCCTGTTTACCCCAGGAATCAAAACTCCACAGTGATTTTCTTTTACATTATTCTCCTCACGAAGGCAAACTAATTAACTGCAAGACTGCAGAGGGAATAAGCCACCACTGATAACAACACGCCTCCTTCCCACAAATTACTGGATTGTTTCATCTCTCTAACTTTGGGATAAACTTCCCTGCCAAGGACCAGAGTTTGTATAATGAGACATCCAGTACCAGCAATAATCTGGCTCCCATTAGAGAAATCAATTATCTGGTGGGATGAGAGTCAGCTTAACGATCATAAAAATTGAACTTGAAAGAAAGTGCATGTTCACTTTATGGGCTGGGCTCTCTCTGGATGGATTTATGGAATGCCTGGTGTTCTTCAGCAGTTCCACTTTAACATCACCCTCAACTTTCATCACGAAATTTGGTGGTGAGAAAACAGTGCAAAAGTTTCTGTTGAAATGGACCAAAAAAAAATTAAACCCCATAAATTCAAAAATTCAACTTAAGAGCTTGAGCCAACCAACTAAAACGGAAGGATGACCCTGATACACAGAGAAAATTACTTGCCATTTAGGGCACAACTCCTATAAAAAGAGCTCTCACTTAGAGGAAAGAAGGCATTTTAATGAGCTGCTTCTTTCACACATTCACATTTCTTGGAAGTCTTTGGCATGTGCAACTTAAAAATTACTACTGAATCTTTCAGTTTGTAACTGAAATTCTGTCATCTCTTTTTGACAGGGAATAAAACTAGTACTAAAAAAACCTATAGGCTAGTTGAGATCTGCTGTACCTTTGAATCTTTCCAAGTATCCACGAGCGCTTGGAACCACGAGCCAGCTGGGCTCACCTTTCTAGTTTCAGGCATTGACTTCAAAAGTTGTAAATCCCGTGTTGGGTAAAGCCTGTTCCTAACTAAAATGTCCATTTTGAGTTTGGAGACCAGACAGACACATCTAAATACGAAACCTGGGTAAAACCTTGCCTTTCCTGTAACTGCCTGTGCGGGCCAGAGGCACCGACAGCAAGCTCAGCCTGTTGTTTTAAAAGCCATTTCTGGGGAAAAAAGTATTTCTTTTCCTAAAGCAGCAGCTGTTTGAACCCCCTGTTAATATGATCTTAATTTATTAGAAATTCTAGCCGAGAGAGAGCCCAGCTTTTACAATTCCCTCCGTTCAATATCACTTTCGACGCTGCAGATATTTAAGACACTGCTGCTTAATTTAGTAACATTTTCATTATCCCCAAGGATTACTCAAGAACATTTACAAGGAAAACCATTTGTGTGAATTGTATGGGTTACTGATAATTTGGTTTTGTCTTTCTTAATGGTTTTTTATATATATATATATATATCTATCTCACAAAGGGGTTCTTTTCGAATTCCAAGTGTGCCTCATCTTCCTGGCACGTGCAGTTGTGGAGACATTACCTCCCAGTCCACATGCAGTTCCATTATGGACACTCAGCCCAAAGGATCTGTCCTCCAAGTAATAACCCCTACTCATTTCGGGCTGTTTTGCAACTGTTTTTTCAGCACTACAAAAATCTCTTTGAAAACTATTCAGCACCTCTGTGACATAAAGCTTTCCCAAAAATAATTAGAGTGTCCAGGGAATTACAGCTGTTTCATGGAAAAGAGCCTCACGATTCATGGTTGTCAGGTACTCAGAAAAGATACTTTCTTAAGACAAAAGGCCTCTCCTGAAACACGATCATCGTCCCCAGACCACTGTGAGTCCCTCCAGACTGGGATGGAGTCCAAGCCCAGACCTGCCACATCCCTGGTCCTTCCTGCCAGCCAGCAGGAAGTCCTGGCTGTGGGAAGAGCACGTGCTGCTGGGTCTGGATGCAGCGGGATCGTGACATTCCCAGTCACGGGTGATCAAAGAGCGGGATCGGTGCCAGGGGGACACATCCCATGCCCAGCAGGTCCGGAGCAGGTACACCCATTTCCAGTTCCTCATCCCAGCCTGCCAGGGGGTGGATATGCCTGGAGAGCTGGACACCCCTCACTCGCCCCTCTGGAGTCCAGTTTAAACCACAACACACCCACTGTTCCAGTGGGTGCCCAGTCTGGGGTCTCCACACCCCACAGACCTGGGGATGGTCCAGAGGTCACACATCACCTCTGTCCTCACCACCAGCTTTCATGGATCATCCCTGGCCACAGGAATTAGACTGTGATCACATGCACAGCACAAGGCACTGACAGCAGCTGCCTCTGCTCAACCCTGACCCCAGGAAAGGTCGGAAAACCATCCCAGCCCTGCGCTTCCCAGTGTTTTTCCCCTTGGACACGGCAGCACGGCAGAGATCAGGGCTTGGCAAGGCTCCCTGAGCTTCTCCCACAACAGCTTTCACTCTCTCTGACACCACCACTGAATGTTAAACACTTGCACTGCTACCAGGGAACGAATCCTCCCTCAGATTCCAGCAAAGCTCATTCATGAGTTTTGGAAATACAATTAAACAGTTTTTTGTGCTCCTGTGATGAAGAACCGTGGCAAGCTCTCTTCAGCAAGTTTTACTGCCCTGTGGTTCTGAAATATGGCAAGAACGGGACAAATGTTTCTCCTGGTCTTCAAAGAACATCAGGACAGACCAAAATAAAAAATAAAAAAAAATTACAACAGTTCAACTACAGAAGAAGATTTAGCCACTGAGCAGGGACTGAAAGGTTCTGCTGAGCCCAAGTCCTGTGGGCAACAGAAATCAGATCCCACAGTCTTTAAACACACCAGTGTGATTTCTGCATCATGCAAAGAACATTTTATTTTTGTGGATGTTCACATTTAGTATTAAAAACTACACATGTCCTGTAGATGGGCTCTTTTGGTGTCCAGGTAAACCTGAACAAGGGATGTAGCTTTAAAATAAGGCTGCCATCTCCCTCCTTCCCCACGTGTGTATCTGAACAGGTGTTTATAACGTTTTCACTGGCAACATTATCCTTGAATACAAACGGGACAGAGGCAGAAATTCCTCAGAAACTATCTATATTCATATTAAACTGACTTCACAAGCAAACTATGCAACCCCATAAACATTAAACGACACTTCAGAGCAGCAGCAAGGGCTGTTTGAAAGTCCTGCCAGACAACACATTGAAGTGCAAAGGTAGAGACCAAAATGACAGTGAGTTCAGCTTCCCCACACCAGACTCCTGGACTGACCGCCTTTGGTTTGTATCACTACAGAAGAAGATCATTAATAGAAGTCCCATTACCTTTTCAAGGGTAAGAAGTAACTCACACAAAGCCAAGGTGTTCTTTTCACTTCCAGCAGCAGAGCAGTTGTGGGATACCCAGCAAGGACAGTACTCTGTCCCCAGTAGAAGCCTTTGGCAGCCTCAGGTTTAGAGCAGCATCTCCTGCATCTCTAATTGGGCTGCAGCCTCTTATCAAGATACAGCACTGAGCTTAATTAGAGCCAGAAATCGATGAAGCTCATCGAGAAGGTATGAGAAAGGTTTGGGCAATTTTCAGTGATGGTTCAAATTTCTTCCCTGGAATTGTTTCCAATAATAACAAAAGCTTAATGCAAAAATAAGAGTTACCCAGACAGATTGCTCTGCTGCTGCTGCAGGATTTAATGCCACAATTTCTGGAGCAGGATGGCACCAGCTTTTACCAAAGCAGCTGCCACAGAGAACACTGGAAAACAAGTCCAAGATTCTCCACGTTGAGGGTCTTCCTTCTGCAACTCTTTTGGTTTCATTTTATGACCAACACTTCAATACAGGTATTTTTTGCTAGAATAAGGCTTTGCCATTAGCATAAGCCTTTTCAGCTCTACCAAAAAGATTTCCATTATTTTCTCTCAAAACAAAAAACTGATAATTCTATCAAAGCACTTCTTCTGCATTTGCTTTTCCCCATACAATTTGCTCTGGCAGCACAGACAAGGCAGTGACCAGCCTGTTGCCACGTGCAACCTCTGATTTACCACTATAGATACCCAGAATTAAGGTTTTCTTTTTCTGTTTTTAATTTTAGTTACATTAACACAGCGAGTCATTTAATGCACAGCATTTAAGATACACTATCAGACACTGAATGCTGTCCTAGACAGCAAAAGCCAACATTCTGCTACTCCAAAAACTCACTGAAAGGGAATAACAGACAACAACAATAAAGAGCAGCTCTGCCTCTTCCCCCACAAACACAGGGATTCATTTATTTTCGAGACTTCAGACCTGCCATATCAACTGAATAAGGGGAATGAAAATGGAAATGTTTTTGGGTTGTATTATTTTCTGGTTCATTATTAACTGCAGTAAATATTTCAACAGGAAGCTCATGATCCCCCCCAGCACCAAGGCAGGGGCAGGAAGCCCATGCTGTGACCTGACTCCAGCAATCCCCAGGGCACCAGGCACGGCCATCAATTTGAACTACTTCCCAGATGAAACGTGAACTTACAACCTTCCCACATTTACCTGCCCCTCCAGCGCGGCCCCGCCGCGTTTTCGGGCTGGGCAGATGAAACACAGCCATGACCTCTTTTCCCAGCTCCTCTGCCATCACCACCCACCCTTATCTGAGGGAAATGCTACGGATTCTTTCATGGCTGGGGATGGCAAAACACATTTCCCAGTGCTCTCAACTCATGACACGTGTTGTAAACAAACCTGGTCCCCAGCACGGGAAGAGCTCTGTCAACAGCCAGGAGAGGCTGCACTTTGCAGACACCAAATTCCTGCCTCCACCACGGGAACAGTCCTGGCCTGGGACTGGGATGGCACTGGCACAGAAGGATAAGTGAACAGGTACAAAGGTGCACACACAGTTTACCCATTCGAGATTGTGGGATCTCAAATGTGGGATCCAGCAATGTTCAGCTTTAGGGTGAGACTCTCTCAGCTGCAGGTCTTCCCCCACAACACCCCATGTTCTCTTCCATATTAAACCACTCCTCAAATGCACAGTCAAAGACTGGGTGTGCAACCAACAGGTCCATGAAATCTCCAGTCACTGAATCCCACAAAGGTTTGGCTTGGAGGGACTTTAAAGCTCATCCCGTTCCATCTCCTGCCACGGGCAGGGACATCTTCCACTAGAGCAGGTTGCTCCAACCTGGTCTTGGAAACTTCCAGGGATGGGGCAGCCAAAACTTCCTTCCAAACTGAAGGGAATTCTCTTAATTCACAGCTCCACAGGGCAGATAAAGAGACTGAGGACACGGATTTGTACAGTCCTCTCCTGGACCCTTTAGTACTTTTCTAGTCCAGTATCCCTTCCTAGTTAAAGTCATTTTTCTGATTCAGTCCTTCTATTGCCGTGTGCAGGGAAATTAAATAATTTTTAAAACCCAACATTAGGGCAACAGAGGGCTCCTCTCACACCTTTCATTTATGACCCAGGGGTTCAAGAGATGACAGTGTGAAATACATGGCATCTTTAAGAGACACCAACAGGATCTAACCGCATCAGTTCAAGGTACCATTTATCCAGATTGAAACTGGTGCCAAATTTAACAGAAAAAAACCATGAACTCCCAGGGTGATGACTTGACACACCTATATGCAGCTGGCAATAAGCTTCCTCCAGCCATCTCCCATGGACCCACAGTAAAACACAGGTACTGCCTGCCAGCTGAGGCCTCATGTGAGACCCCTGAGGGCACCCCACCCTTGAGGGATGGTCAGGAATTCCATCCTCACTGCCATGGAAGAATGAGTATTCCAGCAACCAGGCCAAGGCAGCTCGTTGGGACCGCACTGGAGACACGTGTTACCTTCCAGGGTTTTCCATCCTTGCCAAAGGACAGAGAAAAGCTGCTCTTGCAGCACAGTAACCTTTAACGAGCATTCTTTTTTAGTCTGGGCACAATTTAACCTTACAATTGGATAAAGCAAATTGTTTCAGTCTGGAAAATTCAGCTGATCTGTCCCTGGCACTGCTGGGAAATCTCAGTGAGGAGGCACCACAGAACCCTCTTTTCACTTTCCCTGCCCTAACAGTGCCAGGCAATGGCACCTTCCCCAGCCCTCAGCACAGAGTCCCACTGAAATGTTTAACAGAAGGGAGAAGAGATCGGCTGCCTTGGCACAACCCCAAATGTGTTGCTGAAATCTCCCAACAAAAAACCCAGGGGCTTCAAGGACAGAGGCAGAAAAATAGGAGAGACAAGGGAATTAGTACCCAAAAAATGGATTTCTTGCCTGAAATTCTGCCAGACTAATTTCCAAGAATGGCAGAAAGAGCTTAAATTAAGCAGAATCATGTTGTTATTAGGTAGAAGAGATGACAATTTCTCTAGTCCAGGAGGAAATGATCCAGTGATCAGATAACAGTTACTCAAGCCATTCAACCCTTCACCAAAGTACAGTAATGCAGAAATACAATTACTCCCCACAGTGACCTCTCAAAGGAAAGGAGAATTAAGATTAGAACCGAGAAGTAAAATCAGAAATGCCCCTATCTGAAATGCATTCTGTCGAATCTTTAATATAACACTCAAGCATTAAAGGATTTTCTTTCTAGTGCCAGGTATGTAACAAACACTCAGCACAGAAGAACTGGCAGAACATATTCTCAATCTTTACAACCAACTGAGGAAATGCTTTACATTAGCTCAGATAAGGAGCAAAAGAGCTCCCTCCAGCTCACTTTCATCCCCCAGTGACCTGTCTGGATGTCCTACACTAAGGCTATACTCTTATCCATCTCTTGTTTAATTGCATCTCATCATTAATGTTATTAATTGCTGCCACTGCCCATAAAACACAAAGCCAATTCTGTAAAGTACAGAGGCTGGAACTGAATTAAACACAGCACGTGGTGAACTGTGTGAAACCATCAGCAAGTGCTCTTAAACCTCAAGCGTGTGAGTACTTCTAAGAGCACCAAATCTTTATTCTTTTGGCCAAGCTACAAGGTAAGAAAACGTGGGGTTTTTTCTGCATGACCAAAATTTGTTGGCTTTCAAAATGCTTTCAGTGCAAGTAGTTCTTTTTGGTCCCAGAGGTTTTGTCTATATGTAAGCCTTTATTCATGGTTGTTCAGTGATTCAGTTCATCCCATCAGACCAACTCTGTAGCACCACAATCCTGGTAAAACAAGTCAGTTAAACTCTTACAAGGACCCTGCACACATGAACCCCTTGTACACGCCATGAAACTCCACCTGAAGAATTTTTAACCCTTATTAAAATCCAATTAATAAAAAACATTTCCTCATAGAATGGAAGAAAGGCCAAGAAGCCAAATTTCTACCTGTATTTTTCCCCACTCCTACTTTCTTTGCTTACCAAATCTGCTTTTAAAGTAAGATGTTTTAAAAACAGCATTATTACTATTTCAGTGCTGTTTTTAGTAAGAACAGCCTGCAAAAGTAAGCAGAACACTCATACACACAATAAACCAGCACATTACTAAATATCTCAGCTTTTATCTTCTGTCAAGCTCCTTGAAAACAACAGTGCATTTAAGGATTACAAAAAACCCATTATACGTGTCCTTACCAAAGACAACCTACGTTGTGGTGCCACAGGTCAGCTTCCAGATGTGATCAGCCACACTGTGGCCCTTGTCCTCCTTTAAGTGCTATTATATAAGCACGGAGAGAAGCTTTGAGGCAAGCTCAAGTTGTGTTATATAATATTTGACTATTTATGGCATTGTAAGCAGTCTGAATAACAAACCAGAGTGACACACCAACATTCCTAACAGGACTCGGCGGGCGGTTCGTCGTCGTCGGTTCGGTTCTGTGTGTTTTTTAATGGGGCACCAAACCCCGCCAGGGGTTTTACCCAGGTGAAAGAGGGTCTGTAACTGAGCCCAGGACAGAACTCCCGTGGCAGGTCTCCAGAGAAGTGCTGTCCCTGGCAGTGAAGTCTCTGCCTACCTTGCACCGTGAGCTCTGCCTGGGCCGCCGCGGTGTCGTTGCCGCTCTCGGCGATGCAGGTGAAGGTCCCGGCGTCCCCCTCGCCCACGTCCCGGATCTCCAGCGAGCCCCCGGCCAGCAGCTGGAACCGCCCGGACCTGGGACACAGACACACACGTGACTCCACGGACACCACCTCCACCTTGAGCTTCTGGGTGCCAGGTACACCAAACCACCTCACAGAGAGGATTTTTAATTACAAGATCAAATTCCAGCCTCGGCTTCACGTTTCCAATGAAGTTCAACCCCATCAATTCCACAAGAGCAGCTCATCTTTTTTGCACTTGCGGCTTCAGTTGTTCTTAATTAAATGTGAGCCGAGGTATTTAGTCAAGAGCGACCAGGACTGGAGAAAAATGAAGTATCATCACCACATCATTAAAAAAAAAAAGCATTTTGCAGATGCAGCTGGAATGACTTATTGCTGAAAGCTGAGTGAATGCAACATGACAGACTTTACAGCACGAGGAGCAGTAATGCACATTATACAATGTATAGTAATTGAATTTTTGCAACAAGAAAAGCCATTTCTGTAAGATGAAATATTGCAAAAAAAGATACAGGTTAAAAAAAAATTCAAAATACAAATTCACCAGGTGACAAAGTGTCTGTACAGAACTTCCCCTTCTGACTTGTGAAGGGGGTGGGGGGGTTCTAATTCAGTCCTTATAAGCATCTGCTTTTGATGCTAAATGTAGGAGATAAAGTGGCATCTGATCTCCATGCAGCACCCTCAGCCTCCAGCCACATCCAACCATCACTACCCTTTACGTGATACCACAGATTTGTACAGGCCTTCCAAGATCCTTCAACACTCCAGGTTTCCACAGTAAAATGCTATGAGCAAAATGCCAAAAGACCCCAGGCCAAGACACAAATTGTGCCTGGATGCTGACCCAGAACGTTTCTTAGTTCCAGTTGGAAGAGTCTACCTGGGGCCTCCTGCCTGGCGTCCCTGAGCCACAGCTTGTGGGCAGGAAGGGATTGAATTCTGCCAAAACAGGAACTAAAAATACATTACAACAATTAATTTTGGTCCCTACAGAGAGTGGCCAATGTACAAAAACCAACCTGGTTGAAATTCCTAGAATTATGTTGGTAGGACCAATCCTCACCTGCTTGGAAAAGGAAATCTTTGGGACACAGAGACTTTCGGCGCATCTCACTGATTGCCACATAAATATTGATTTATAATACTTCCACAATTGCTGATCAAATGCCTGATTCAATGCATTTAAAAGCAGGGCAAACAAAACCAGTACTGGAATTAAGTGACAGGAACCAGTCTTGAAAGCATCCCAAGATGTCTCTATCCAGGTATTCCATAAGGGAAGCCACCCCGTTCCCATGAGTAACAGGAGGACCACAAAAGGGTTGGTTTGGAAGAAGTGCAGGGATTTTAAGTGAAGATACGAGTTTAAAAAACATATGAAGAGCTTCCCAGCTGCTGGGGATGTCACTGAGGCTTCTGTGTGGGAACAGACACGGTGAGGCTGCACTAAAACCAGGTCTAAAGAAAAAACAGGGGTGTGAGACAAGCCTGGGCCTTGACACATCCACACAGGAAGTTTTATACCTTCTTTTGTCATGTAAAACACCTGTTTCGATTGTTTGTTCTTGTGTTTTTGGCAAATTAATCTGAGTAGCAAAGAAGGTGCTGAGGGCTGGGATGAAAACTGGGAGACCTGAAGCCAACAGGGACATGTGCTGGATGTGCCAGGGACAGCCAGGACACAGACAGGGAGGGAGCTGAGCCTGTCAAATCCCAAAAGAATGGTAAAAGGCTATTGGAATAACCTTAAGGATAACGGCATTCTGAGGATATCAGTGCCCTTTTCAGGATATCCACTACTGTCACCCATCCCAAAGCTACACCTGCCTTAGGCTGCTCCTTCTCCCACTGCCACCCTCTGGAAAAGTACCATCTCCGGGGGAGACACCAGACTGCTGTGGTTATGAACAAGCAGTTGAAATGTTGCTGCAACTGTTAAAAATTAGCGGTGTTGCCGCTTGGGCAACAAAAGTTTGTCAGAGGGGATCTCAAACCACTTGTAACACATGAATTGTGTTCACATGAATTCTCCCTTTGGCAAGGACCAGGGTTATACAGTGCTCAGCCACCACTATGTGTGCCATGGTTATATTCTCTTGGGTTACTCCCCTCAAGAAAACCCAGAGCTGAGCCTGGTCTACCAACACGTGATCCATTACAAACCCGGTGGAAGGAAACAAACTCCTTGGTGATTCCCTCTGCACGCATTAGCTGTGGAAAAATTCTGGGCTTAAATGAAAACTGCCTTTGTAATAAAGTAAAAACATCTTAATTTTGTAAGGACAATGAAGCATTTCCACAAAAGAGCGAAGAAATCAGATTTCAGGCACTGGAGACAAAGAATCAGCTTAATATAAAAGTGATAACATAATTTGAAGTGTCATTAAAAGCAACAAAGATTGATCGTTCAGATGTCAGGGAAGAGGAAAATCAAATTCCAGCCTTTCATATGCATTCCATACATCCCTCACTCACATACCCCTAATACACAATTACTGCCTGCTCTGGATGCCTCACTCACAGGCTTTTTGTGTTTCATTATCACAAAATACAGTGAGCCTTTATTAATTTACTGTAGTCAAACTGCCAGTTATACCCTCAGGTTTGGGCTCTTCCCCCCCTCTTTTGAATTACTATTCCCAAAACATCTTATAATCTATTTGCTGTCTCGGTAAAGTACAGTAGATAAAATTAGACAGTAAATTAGATTATTTTGTGGAATCTACTACCAGAAAAATCTCCATAATTACTCTGCTATGTTTAACCTTTCCTGAGCTGGGCAAGTGTAATTCTCTTCGTCCCAATCACTTCGAGAGCCCTGCAAACAGTAATTGAGTAATAATTAAAATATCACACATTCCTGGGAAGCACTGAGAAAAAAAACACAACTGGAATACGGATGTGATCACTCAAGTAGAGGCAGCAGCAGCATAAAATGAACGTGGCACACGAGACCTCAGCTGTGCCACCTCCTCGCTGGAGGGAATTATTACCCGCACAACCCCCTTACGGTTTTCTGCAGGATTTTTTCAATGATATGGAATTTTGCTGAATGGAACAGCCCCAACCTGCTGCAGAGTTTGCTGCCCTTCAACAGTCTCATTAAAATCTTACAGCTCAAGCCCTTCCACTGGTTTAATTTCAGGGTGACCATCTCACCTGCTGCAGCTTTCTAAAGGATTTGTGACACCTGCATTTGTACTTTTCCCCCTCCAGAAATGTCCCAGCATAAATCAGGAGACACCACAGAGCTGTGGGAGCACATCCTGATCCACACATGGGAAAGGTTTCAAAGCAGATCCTCTTCCAAACATTTCGGACTCTGTGCCTGTGTCCCAAGCTCTGAAAACCCATCCTGGCAGCCACCTGAATCTTCACTTCTCAAGTTCAGGACTGTCAAAAGCACAAAGTGACTCCATATTTGCAGAAGAACAGACCCTCCCACAGCAGGATCCTTGCCCAGAGCAGATATTTAAATAAAATTTTTTAAATTTTATGAAAGGGCTTTTCTAAAATTTTTAAGAAAGGCTGAAAGTTGGCTCAAATCTGAAAGACTCTGAGCTGTACAGACCGTTTCCATCCCAGCCTGGTGTGTCAGATAATACTGACACTACAGCAGATCTCACTTCAGGAAGCTCTATGTAAAGAGCCTCAGATTTATTCCAATATTTACGTGAATTCTTATTTTGGCAAGAAACAGACATGTCCCTATCCCTCCTTCCATCTCACTCAGCATTCTCTACATCCCTGGCAGAGATATTGCTCATTCTGAGTTTATGGAGGACATCCAGCTGGAAAAGCAGGATGGATATTCCCACTGCTGAACCACATGGATAACGGGGAGGGCTCCATTCATGTACCAGCATTACAGACCCACGAGCCCAGCACCCTCAGCCAGGGATTAGACACGAGTCCAGTGGCTTCCTTTGGATCCTGAAACTCAAATTTGGAGCAAAATCTCAACCTGGAACAGGGTTTGGTATTTTCCTTCCCTTACAAACAATGGATTTTGAGAAAATTCTAACAGATCAAGGTTCCAGCCAGACTGGGGAGTCAGTTCCATGGAAGGCTGTCGGCACACGTCCAGCACTTTTCCCAGTGCCTGTTATTGGGTCCAGTTTTCCACCCTGTGCTGTTTTCTCTCTGGAATTGTGCACACAGCAAGGAAGGTCTCAGAGGAGTAGCCCAAAACAGCAACACCTGGAACAGGGCACAGGGATGGTGGGAGCACCGAGACCCTTCCTCCAAACTCTCCTTTGCTCTCCAGCTCTGCGGAACCAGAACTTCCCCAGGTCCCAAGTGGAACTCGGGTCATTCACAGTCTTTGATGGACTTCTTTATGAAGAGCCAAAAAGTCAGTGGTCTAACAATTATATTTCTTTAAAATCTTCAAGTCAGCAAGTTCTGAAAGGATTCCTTGAAGTTCTAAGAGCTTTACTACAATGGAAACTCTGAGCACTGTGTTCACTTCAGTTTCTCACCCAGCACTTCCTTCTCTTTCACTCTAATTAATTTGGGAAATATTTTATCACAGCAAACTAATTTCACAATATATTGCATTACAGGCTGGCTGTCTGAACAACTGCCAAGACTGTCATCATTCAAGTTTACTCACATTTATCCATTAACATAAATCTTATTGCAGTCTTCAACAAATAATCCATCACATTTAATCACCTTTCCTTCTTTTCAGGTCCTATAACATGTAGTTAATTCCAAAGCCCCACCACTCCCAACCCTTAAAAATAATCTGTTTTTCCCAGAAATGCAAGCTCCAACCCACATTCTCCTTAGCAATGCAGCCTGAAAGGTAAACATTTAATTTTGCATTAGATTAATTACCACAGTTAGGACAAAAGTCAAAATAAGGTTGTGTGTTAAATCATTTCACAAGGGGTCAAAACTAGGGACATACCTGCCAAAAACACCCCAGTTTTGTTTCCTACACAGAGACATGTGTCAATATATATGTATATACCTACACACGTGTATGTTAATGTCTGTTCTGTGTGTGTATCTAAACAAAATCCTTCATTTCAGAGCTTTTCCCAGACAGAAGGTACATGAAAACCTGCCCAGATGAAAAGGATCGGGTTTTATTTCAGCTACAGAAAAGCCATGCTAAGAAAAGTCGTACTTTTATAACAAAAAGGGATTTCAGCACAAATTAAATGTGATTTAATTTGTAATTACATTAACAGACCATGCATAACAAGCTAAGGTAGCTATTTAGCAGCAGTAACTGCAGGCTTTACTCACACAAAGAATCTTAATTTCTGGAGATTTTCCACTTATTCTATTCAAACAAATAATACAATGGCTGTTGGGGCAAATGGAGTTTAAGAACTCTTTGTTTTCTGCTGGATGAATCTCTCCTTGTTAAGCCACAGTCACGAGTATCAGACTTAGGAGCTTTGGCACACTTTAGGGAACAATGAAGGAATCTTATTCCTACAGAGGGGAAAAAGATCAAATTCCCTCCTTTACCCACCTTAAAAGTAAAGTCTACAGTGAGCACACATTTCACTGATTAAAAAAAAAAAGGCTTAGTGTTGCAAGAAGGAAAAAAGAATTAAAAAGTCAACTGGAACCTGTTCTTGTAACAAAGGGCCATAATACTAAAAACTA
The DNA here is from genome assembly GCA_036023395.1 of Myiotriccus ornatus. Classification (NCBI taxonomy): domain Eukaryota; kingdom Metazoa; phylum Chordata; class Aves; order Passeriformes; family Tyrannidae; genus Myiotriccus; species Myiotriccus ornatus. The sequence continues at coordinate 18,725,364 of JAYRBT010000018.1, read as the reverse complement.
ACACTTAATATTCTGGAAAATCAAGTCAGACCTGGTTCAAACTGTGTGCATATAAAGATCAAGTATATATTTACTCACGTTATGCCTCAGCCCTTCAAAACAATTTCTCACTCTGAATTTTGAGCATTAAAAATCCCTGTGCAGCCCTTCAGGAGTTATCACGGCAACCTCACAGAAGAGTTCCTAAGGGAGTGCCAGCACTGAACTCAGGTGAGCGTTGGAAAATCTGGGCTTTGTACATCCAAAATCCCGAAGAAAAAAAAGGAGAGCTCTCTGGTAGGTGAGCTGTAGCCTCCCTGTGCACTGAACATGCCTTAACCCAGAGAAGGATGGGGGTGGGGGGGCAGCAAAAATTCATAAAGATGTGACACGACACCACTTTACACGTAACAAAAACAAATTAAGATCTTACCAGGCACATTTATCCTGACATTTCATCCCACTGGACTGTGCAGCTCTGAGGAGCCTGCACCAGCCTCCAAAGGCGAGTGATTTCTTACATTTATGACAAAAAAGGCTCTAAATCCTGTGCCATCAGCCTGACACGGCAGCAGCTCTCAGGGCACCGAGCTGTTCCTCACCCCAGGGCCGCCTGCTCCCCCCAGCCACGACAGCTCAAATTACGAGCCCGGGGACCTTTTTAATTTAAGAGTTGCCAAAAAAAGAGATATAATATATCACTGCTACTGCATGGACCTGTGCCCTGCTCTGGCTGCTTCCTGTGGCAGCCACGCCACAATTTACCTTTCCTTGTTCCATGATGAACTTGGGGCTCCGTTAATCTCCCCACTGACTTTGGGGGACACGGAGAACATTCAAGTGTCTGGCTGTAATCTCCTGGTTCTGGTAAGTATGTTCATTAGAGGCACAAAAATGGCCTTGATAAGATTTGTTCTGCTTTTTTTATACAGATTTTCCACCACATTATTTGGAGTGAACACACCAGCAATGACAATGTGTTTTCACTGGATGCATTGCTGAAAGCCCACACTGTTTTTTAATCATGCCTAACATTTTAATATTCTATTTTCATGAGAAATTATGTAATTGTGCTTTAAGCACTTATTCTTAAACTCCCGTGGAACAGTTTGACACATAATGGACATTTTCACTGCAGAAAGTCAGTGCAGGGCTTCACACACATAATACACCAACACAAACTTGTCTTTGTTTTCCTGCAGAGTCCTTATTCCTTTAATTGCTTCTTTTATTCCAGTGGCAATCTAAAGGTAATACTTTCTTAATAACCTTCCTGCTTTAAGTAAGATTTCTTGGTTTCAGATGGCTGCAAAAAAATACTGTGAGACTGTTCCACAAATCTCCTGAACGACCTCCCTTGTCCCAGCAGTGCCGTCGGAGCCCTCCAGCATTTGGGAACCGGCTTCTCCCCCTCTGGTTTAAAACTTGGTACAAAGGAAGGTGGGTACTCATCCAAAACCCCATTCCTGCTGTGAGATAAGGATGTGAGCCACCACTCACCCTTCTGTGAGCAGCTCTTCCTCGTTTCTTGTCCACCTGATGGAGGGAGTTGGGAATCCTGTGGCCACACAGGGGAGCAGGGCGCTCTGCCCGCTCAGCCTGGACAGGGACGACGGCTGCCTCAGGAACGTCAGGGGCTGCGGCTCCTCGGGCTCTGCAAAGGTGTTGGACGTGACAGAACATCAATAAAAGCCCAAACCAAAACCCAACGAGCCAAACAAAACCACAAATGAAACCTCCCATTCCTTTCCTGCATGTCCCCGGGGATCCCATCACCACCCCACCCACGGTCTCTGCCAGAGCCTCTCCCAGCCTTGTTACCATTCCTTCCAGACATCCCCACCTTTGGGATTCTCACTCTTCCAACTCCCTGGGAAACTGTTTCAGCTCAAAGCTACAGCCCTGAAACTGGAACTTGCACCAGCTGGTAGAGATTTAGTGAAGAAAGCTTCAGGTTTGGGTTTGTCCAGCCAGCCTTGGGCAATCCCCTGGCTCCATCAGGGAGCTACTGAGAAAGTGCTTTTACGTGCTGGAAAATGAAATTATTGCAGCAGAAAGTCATCCTAAGTGGAATAAAACAACCAAGTAATGTGCACACAAGTAACACAAGCTTTACATCCCACCAGTTCTCCATCCTTATGAAAACGGGAATCCTCTGAATTAATTCTGCACCGAATTGGGATGGAGAGGGATTTGTTTCTTTTTTTTTCCTCCACCTTAATAACAAGCACAAGCCAAGTGCACATTTACTCAGTGTGTTACTCCAGTTTGTACCCTCTGTGTCTACCCTGAACCAGAGAAAACGAGCTGTACACACGAGGCACAGCTTTGGGCTGAGTTAGTTACTCCCACTGTGTGAGTTACTCCCACTGCTCACGCTGCACTCATTGCTGCACTCTCAGTACTCAATGTATGTTTGTAGGTGTGATGACAGCAAAGCTCCAGAACTAGACAAGCCCTCAAATTATTTTCAGCCACCTAAATAGGAGCAGACTCTTCTGCACCTCCTCTACTTCTGCTCCCTGAAGCACCTTCTGTGTCTCACCACGCTCAGACGTGGCTGTGCCTCACTCGGGCCCGATGTGATACTCGCAGTTATTTCTGAGAGTTGTTGTTTTGCTGCTCTTCAGCTCAAAATACTAAAAATAGCACAGGAGTGTTCACAGCCCTGAGCTCAGGGCACACACGTGCTCCAAGGTACAGCCTGAGGAGACTGTCAGGGATTTGAGGAACAGAACGGGTAGAAATCCCATTTCAGAGCCATCCGAGGCAGGGGCAGACAAGCTTTGAGCAGTCCTGGATCCCACCACCTGTCTGGGGCCCACACAGGAACCATCCCACGGCTCTGCCCACATTCCCTGGGAGCAGGAACTGCTCTGCCTGCTCCAGGAACAGGGATACACCAATCCTTACAGGAGCAGAGGAGCTGGGAACGTTCACCACAGACACAACCCATCATTGCTCCAGGCTCCCAGAACAGACTTCAGCTCCCAGCTGAGTGGAAACTGCACCCAAAAGTCAAGTGGCTTTTTTTTTTCTCCTTGTATTCCTATGTTTGAAACTACCTGCTATTAACTAGTAGAGCTCAGAATGTACCTTCCTGCTCAGTGGCAGCCTGGTATCAAAAAAAGTAGAACACTTAAGAAGCAGAACATTGTCCATGAATGTAAATCCAAGTGTGTGTTGGGTGCATTTCAAAGACTGGGAAGCAGAGCAGTGGGGTCACTGTCAGGCACACATCAGATAACAATTTAAAAAGGGAATAAACTGAATAAAGAACAGATTAATTTAAATCCTTCTTTCAAATACATCTCAGACCAAACAATCAATTATGGGGCCACTCAAGATTAAGGGAGCTTTCCCTTCAACAGCTTAATCCCACTTTTTAGAAAAAGCCTGCTGGGAGGGATTTCACAAAACTTCACTATTGATACTTTCAGATTCATGACCAAGCAAAGAAACAGCATCATTTGTATTCCCTAACAGAATTCTATTTAATCACCTTCAGGAAAGCATTACAAAAGCAAGTAAACCATATCTGGAGCCAAAAGAATCCAAAAGATCAATGCAACATGGAAGTTTATCAAGAAATCTCCAACTGCCAAAAAATCAGAGAAGTCTTGAGCATTTGAAGGGCTGCAGAAACACAAAGGCAATCCAAACTACAGTAATTCAATTAAGTGCCTTCTCCTAAAGTGCTGCTCTTCAAAACCTGTATCCTGAGTTGAAGGAGAAAAGGCTTTGCTTTGGAAAGGCCTCATGACCTCAATGAAACAAATTCCTACTTCAGCCATGATTCATTCCCAAACCTGGCAAACCCCTGGATTTCAACAGAGAGCTGCAGCTGGAAAACTGGGGTATTCTAAAGGATATTTTAGCCTTTTGGGAAGAAAAGTGCCACAGTCACAAGAAACAGAACTGTTCGTTGGAAGGGATCCCTGAAGGTGCCACCACCTGCTGCCCACACCAGGTCAGGCCAACCATGACATTGCCCAGCCTAACCCTGGAGGCCTCCACGATGGAATTCAGCAACTCCTCTGGCAGTTCTCCAGGAACTCAAGGAACAACTGAATCAGAATTCCAACATGAAGATGAATTCAGAGGAGACAGTTCTGGAAACTCTTGGTGACTTCTCAAACCTTTGTGTTGGAAGAGCTGGTGACACAGCTCCGTGCAACAGTCACTGGGAACAGAACACACTAAATGTATCAGCACTTGACATCAGTGCTGGACTTCTGTTCTTATAAAAATATCCCAACGTTTCAGCACAATAGGCCTTGCTAAACCTTCCAAAATGAAGTCATCTTTCTTTTGGGAGCTGGAAAATTCCCAAAAGGGCCTACTGTTAAGACAGTGGGAATTTCCTGAATATTGGGACAATTAAAAGCCCCCCAGCAGAAGCATCCCAAGGGCGAGGGAGTAAGCACCAATTTCTTTTAAAAATTCAGCAGGAATTGAAACATGGGATTCAAGCTGAGAAACTCAGAAATCCCCAAACATTTACACTCAAAGAAACAGCAGATTCCCTCTTTGCATCACGTCACAGCAGAAGCAAGTGAGGGACTTTTGGAAACAGGGACTTCAGAAAACAAGTCTTTTCCGAAAATGCCTTAAAAGCTGAACCATTCAATGTGGCAAGAAGGCACAGGAGTGTCTCCAGCCCCTCTCCAATCGCTGGGAAGAGCTCAGCCCCCGCAGACACAGCAGCAGCCCCGTGTCCCAGCGAGCCCCGGGGTACCTGGCAGCACTCGGAGCTCGGCCTCGTCGCTGTACTTGGGGGCGGCGGAGCCCTCGAGGAGGCAGCGGTACAGCCCCCCGTCGGCGTCGGAGGCGTTGCTGATCACCAGGGCCCCGCTGGGCAACTGCAGCACCCGCTGGTCCAGCGGCACCGGCTGCCGGTCCTGCTCCCACCGCACAAACGGAGCCAGGTCGGCGTTGGCCTCGCAGCTCAGCACCGCGCTGCCGCCTCGGGGCACCGCCGTGGGCTCGGGCTGGCTCGCGAACCTGGGAAGACCTGCAAAAGAATTGAAAGAGTCACAGGTTAGAGGCACTCCGGAGGCGACACCAAAGCTCTGGAGTTCCAGTCAAGATTCGTGAATGGAGTTTTTAAAAAGTTAAGCTGCTCTCCAACTCTTGAGTTCTCCAATTTTCGAGCTTCCTACTACAGTCTGTCACCATGTGCTGCTTAGCAGTGACACCCTGGTGCCAAAACTCCATCTCCTCTAGTCCTCCCTGTCCATATTCACTACCTTTGATTGCCTAATAAAGTACCTAACACATGTACTTCTGAAGTTAAATGGTACTTTCTATAATTTCCAGCTTGCATCCTTATTTGCTTTCTAAAAATCCCTCAGGGTTTCTGTGATTATTTTTAACCATCCAGTCTCTGCTCTCCAGTTTCTGTAGAAATCTTTGGAGAAGCAGCAAGAAGCACCATCTGATGTCACATGTTCAGACTTCTCTCACTTGAATGAAAGACTTGTTTACTTGCACAGGTTCATCTCCAACTGTTACAAACTTTCTCCCCGCTCAGAATAATACCTGGAGGCTCCTTCCACAGCTTCATTCCTCTGAAAAACTTTCTGTTTCTACTTTCCCCTCCCACCATATTTCAAACCCACTTCTGGTCCTTTGATCTTGACCTTGTTTTGGTATTAATTATTTTGCATCTTTTGATATTTATCCATTACTTCCTCCCTCTAAGGTATTCATAGGAATGAAAATTACAACTTCTTTCTTTCAACTTTCCTCCTGCTTAATGAAGCTGCGATCCTCAGTTCCTTCCCCTCATTCCCCAACGTCCTGTGCACCTTAAAGATACGGAATGGCAGGACAATCTGGGCAGGAAGGGGCCCAGCCAGAGCACAGTCAGCTACAAGGTGAGAGGATTATTCAGGGAGTTGTCCAGTCAGATCCCAAATATCCCCATGGATGGAGACTGCACAACTCTTGGACAACCTGTTCTACCACATGAGCATCCTCACAGTGTAGAACTTCTTCCTAAATCCAGTCAGAACCATTTTTGCTTCCAAGTCCCCTCCTCTCCCACCACGCCCCCCTGGCAGAATGACATATTGGGAACAAAAATCCATGGAAATATGACAAAACTGAAAAGACCTTCCCAAAACTCTGAACCATCTCAGTGACTCTCTGCACACTGTCAGGTTACAATGAACCCCAGAACCCACCAACTCATCTTCTCTCCTTGTAAATCCTCTATCCCTCTGCCCCAGCCCAGCACAATCCCAAGGGTATCCCTGGACCTGCCTGACTTTGCACGCTGTGCTAACAAGTTGCACCGTTAGTCAGTCTGGAGCATTATTTATCTCCTCCTGTGAGACCCTCGAGGCCACAGCAACAGTACCAGTGTCTCCTGCCCGTGCCACACGTGCTCACTCCGCAGGTAAATGCGTTGTTTTACAGCTACAAGGCTGATCAGGCCGTTAACCAGGATCTTCTAAACCCTGCTCTCTGAGGCACGTCTCCTCTCTGAAAATTTCCTTCTCAATAGAACCCATTAAATGTCGTAATTACCTCCAATTCTTATCTATCTCAATATTCTCCTTCATGAAGAGCCCTGCACGTTACGGCAACTCCTTGCCCAGCCTGGAAGGGGTCCTGGATCTCCTCCTTTGTCAGGTGAGCCCCTGAGCTCTGTTTTCACCTCCCTTCTTTGCTCCACAAACCACCACTCGTACAATGGCCACAGTGGCAACTAAAAGCACAAGTGAGGATGTTCCTGGAGGATCCAAGCCCTGCAATTTTTTAACATAAAGCTCAAATATGCCTTAATTTAACCCCCCTCACAAGTGCTATTCACTTCCTGGACAAGACAGGCTTTGTGCACTCTGTTGTGTGCAGGTGCTCCATTGAGGCTGAAAAGGTTTTATTTGAGATGGTTTCATTACTCACTAGCAATGAAATTACAGTTCATTTTCCAGGTCATCTCAAACGCCACTAAAACCTTTATTTCATCATAGTCCTGTGTGTTTTTAAAAAAAAACATTTTAACCTAGGCTATAATTTTGTCCTAAAGAGTAATTTTCTCTTATTCTACAATTATTGGCAATTTGCACTGCTTAAAAGCCTCCACTGTGGAGGAGGAGCCTTTGCTTTAGCCAACACACAACCACAAAACAATAATGATGGATTACAAAAGGCACTCCAAATACAGGTCTTAATTGCTATTAATTCAGAAACCTGTTTATAAATACAGTAGCAGGTCCCAGAGTGTGTGGCACAGTGCTGGCACACCTCCTGCAGCAGAACACAACCAGAAAACACCCTTCCATCTCCCAGTCCAGGGCCTTTCCATTACAGAGCTGCTCTTTTCCTCCTAAAATAACAATTAACAACTTCTAAGCCTGAATTTCCATAACTTCCTATCATCTTTTTTGGCTGCATTACCATGTAAGCTAATTCAGTCTTTCAATTTACACTAGAAACACATTCAAAACTATTGTAAAAAACAACTTTTTAAGAAGTTGGTGCCTTTTTTTCTCAGTGGTTTGTATTTCCCAAACACTTCAATCAACAAGATTAAGCAAGAAGATGTAATGACAGAATCCCAGAAGGGTTTGGGTTGGGAGGGATTTTAAAGGACCCACCCCTTGCCATGGACAGGGACATCTTCCACTCTGCCAGGTTGATCCACAACCCGTCCAACCTGGCCTTGGACACTTCCAGGGATGGAAGGCACATTCCTGATGAGGGAGCAGCCCCCACTCCTCACCCACACACTGCAGGGCAATCAGCTGAAGGCTCCATCCCATCTTTTGGCAAATGAACGCAATGATAAATGACACTTTGGGGTTCTGATATTAAAGACAATTTTTGGTGTTTGTACACGCATTAATCATTCTGTGTCACCTCCCATACATTATGTATTGATTTCAGGACACCAAAGGAAAATACTACTGACCTGGCAGAACACAGGTTAATAAGCACAATTTAGGAGGGATGATTTTCCTCCTGGAATGTTCTCTAAACACAGGCAGGACAACACATAAGCAACAGTGTGACTCTCCCAGCATACAAGGGAATGAGATGCATCACAAACTCCACATTTTCTGCCAGGACAATGCAAATGGGAGGGAAGGGGGGAAAGCCAACTCTGTCCCTATTTTCTCCTTTCCTTTTGTCTCTCCCCTTCTCTCATCAAAGCCCAGAGCAATGGCAGGAATGCGAATGAACAATCTATTAATGCAAATGTGGTGCATTCAATCAGCATTCCCAGTCTAAGCCTCACTGAGATTTGTGGCCCATTGTCTCCATTTCTGAAAAAGATGTGCCTAGAAGAGCAATAATTCCCATGCTCCTGGAAAACACAGATGGTTAAAATTCTGGCTGTCGTCTGCTGCCGTCAATGGAGCCAGTATTTCATCTCCTGCAGTTTGCACAAGTGGAGGAATTCACTGCCCTGATGCCAATCCAGCCCAGCAGCCTCTCTGCCTCTGTGGCCAATGCCAATCACTTCCAAGGAGACTGAAAGAAAACCTTCCACAATCAACAACTACTAAATAACTCGCTCACATGAGTGCTGTAACCAAGTTCAGAGTCCTTCCTTCCCTCTAAATCCTCTCAGCCGCCACTAGAAATGCTTCACTTTATTTAACATGGATGCTGATGCCATACACACATTTAAGCCCTTTGAGAACCCTACCAACCTTTTGGGATCAATCCTGCCAAACCAGTACTGCTACAGAGAACAAGAAAAGAGCAAGGGAACAGAAGGCTACAGAGGAATCCCCTTCTCTCTGTGTACCTTTCCTACGTGGTCACAAGGCTTCTCATCATGTGGGTCTCCTCTGCCGCTCCTGCATAGACCGCAATTTAAGAGAACACTTTGTATAAGCATTAAACAGCTCTGAACACACACTCACTACCTGTTTGTGCAATGAACTGCTTCCCAAAGCTGGTTTTGGGCTTTTTTGGTGACATCTCGATGTGCTCAGCAAATGTTTTCCCTGTTACTCCCCTGGATATTTCTAATGCACTATGGAAAAGCAAAGCACTGGAGCAGCCAACAGGCTTTCCAAACTCCTTTCCTCCTGTACCCCAGCTGGGAAAATCCTCTGATGTCCAGCATTACTCTCACACTTTTCTCATCATTCACCCAAGTCTGATCTAACTCCAGCAGCACATCTCCCAACACTGCCACCCTCCAGCTCTCACCTCAACCCTCCAAGTTAAACCGGTCTGTCAGTGATCCCACAAACCACTCACAATTTTAAGACACTTTAATTTCTCCCCATTCCTGTCAGCCTAAGCAAATCTGAGCTCATGACAAATCCAGAGCTATTACTCCTTTATCCAAACAGCCTCTGGGGAAGTGTGAAGATTTCAGGCACACAAGAGAACAGAAACACGATTCCCTATTGTTAGGATGGCTCCAACATCTGTTATCCCTCAGCAACGCGGCGGATCACAAAGATGGCGCATATTTTGTTAGTGCATCAGCTTCTCACCCCAACCCTGTTAAAAAATTAATATGTCCAGCCATCTGTGGACACTTCATTAAATTATCACAGCTCCTTCTCCCCAGCATTATTCAGCATCATTTGCTGGAGTGGCAGAGGTGTGAAACGGCTTAAAATACACTCTGTTAATGGGACATATTTCATGAATCTCAGCAGCGAATGGATTTGTAATTACAAAACACTCCTGGAGAACACAAGGCCAGCACTACCTGAATTAGGGTAAGACCAGATGCTCCCAATCCTTTCCACAAACACCAGCTTAGCACACCGTTCTCCCCCCTTGCTTAGGCAATCTAGACAGGAGAGAACAAAACCTGGCCCAAAATCCAGGCAGGAGAGCTCTGGGCAGGACACGGCTCTTAAAATCCGGGCAGGAGACAGGGGGCAAGAGTATTCTTAAATGGATTATAGAGGAGAGAGGAAAACCTACCCACAGTCCTTCTTGGCTAAACAAAAGCGGGAAGTGTGTGGAATACACAACATGAACAAGAAATCTCAGTATAAAAGCAGAATCCCGACCTTGTTAAACACAGCCTTGGCAGCACGGACACCACGGCACACGCTGATTTAAAAAGGTATCCCTTGGCCAGAATTAAGGAGAGGAAAAGGGAGAGGACACCCCAGTGAGACACAGACATATGGACCTACACACATACAATAATGCAGAGTGACCTGGTGGGACCTCAGAGCTGCTCTGAACCAGCACCTGAACTCCACATCTCCCTAAGTCTCTTCCAAGCCCAATTATCCAATGATATGATGATATCGAGAAGCTACACAGGAAACTATGGAGAGATACAACAAAACACTGCACAAAATACTGTGCAAAGAGGAGCAGAATTAAACTTGTCAAAACAAGCTTCTAACAGGGAAACTTAGAGCAAAACTGACCATGCCCTGGAGCACCAGGTTGGATTATAGGAATTTGAAGTTCTGATCAGCCCCTCTCAGACTTGGGTCTGAGCTCTGCCACAGAGCCACAAACTAAAAGCAAGACTAAGACAGAATAACACAATAAATGGTTTGGGTTGGGAGAGACCTTAAAACCCATCCCATCCCACCCCCTGTCATGGGCAGGGACACCTTCCACTAGCCCAGGTTGCTCCAAGCCCCGTCCAACCTGGTCTTGGACACTTCCAGGGATGGGGCAGCCACAGCTTCTCTGGGCAACCTGTGCCAGGGCCTCACCACCCTCACAGGGAAGAATTCCTTCTCAATATCCACACAAAGGAAGATCTTCAAGAATAGAGAGGTCACTGATGACAACCACAACTACAAGAAAAGTAACGGGGGGTGAGGTGGGGGATGTCAGTCATGGCACATGGTCAGGCTCGAGAAGTGCTGCAAGGAATGGTGCAGGAACACAGAGAAAACAGCTCTGCCAAGAGAGTAGGTGAAACAGTACCATTCAAAGTGGAGACGGCACTTGCAGTTAAAGAGGCCAAACAGAAAAGCTCCAACGGCAGCAGGAAAAGCTGCAGTGCCCACAATGAATCTGAACTCCTCAGACACTGAGAAACACACTTAGAAATCCTAATGCCACAAAAAATGAACTGAGGGCATGCAAACTACGGAGTCATTTATTTACTACTGCTGAAGATCATTCTAACAGTGAGGCCAATGAAGAAAGCCCTGTGGGATTTCAGGAGAAGCCCTGGAGATAAGGCACACAGATTGCCTCATCATTTAAGGAACTTCAGGTCTTCATCAATAGACTGACTAAAAATAAAAACCCTACAGGCTCACAATTACTCTTTTTAAAACAAAATCGAGAGCCATAACAAAAGAAGAATAAGATCCGAGTGTTGTGGTGAAAGAAAAGAGCTTGACAGGTTAAATAATTTTAGACCCAGGCGAGGCTATCAATTACGGAAGCTCATGTGAACGAGCCATTCAAAGAAGATTAATGCACAGAGAGGACTGTCAGGATAAATTTATCAAGGAACTGGAAGAAAGGAAAGATCTGAAAAACTTTTGCAGGCAACTCTATAGACAGTGACAAAGACAGCTGGTACCTGACAACAGGCATTTGGAGACAGGAAATAACCTCAACAATTTCTCTGAGAAAGGCTTGGAGTGCGTGAATAGCAAAGAAACCCCGCAAAAATCAACCGCTCCGAGGCCAACGGAGCGGGAGAGAAACACAAAGGAGAAAGAACCTCTACAGACACAAACATGTGGCTGAAATAGATGTCTGAAGACAACAAGGGTGCATGGCAGAATAAAGGAGGAACACTAAAAGGCGCAGAAGAAGCAAATCATCTGACAAAAGCCGCAGCTCCGTCCCAGGGATGCAGAGAGGAACAGCTCAGGTGGGACTGGCACTCCCTGCCGCTGGAATCAGCTGCTGCCAGTGGAGCTCATCCCACCAGGGAGCGTTTTAAAGCTTTCTCCGTATTGAAGCCTTTCTTCGCTTCATTTTAATCTGTTCACTTAAAGAGCAGACTTGACTGTGTTTTAGGCCAGGACTGACTTCAGCAGCTGTTGGAGAAGGAAGAAAACACCTTTCCAGAAATCATCTAGAGACATGTCCCCATATTCCCCCCAAAATAAGGGTTATAGATGCAAATGGATAGGGGTCTTAGGGGGTTTAATAACTTTTAACATCTTTATTTCTCATGTATTTATGTGAATGGTGAGACACATTCTAAGCTTTTAAGGATGTTACCAGGAACTAACCTCATGAATTCAACCACAAGTTTCGTAACTTAATTTTTTACTTATTAAAAATAATTTTCCTCTGTGGAAAATTATTTTAATGACCTTAAATAATTATTCAATTATTCAAGACTTCCTCTTGAATTTTAATTATGGAAAGATAAAGAATTAATCACAGACGCTCTTCTGCCTTGATGCTTCTTACCCTTCCTGCTTCTGTGTTCCCTTTCACTTGAGTGGGGGTGATATTACAGGTTCTGAAAATTATTATTTTCAAACACAATATTCAGTCCATCAAAAGCCTGAACAATGTCAGCATAAAGACCCTTCCCTGTGGCACTCAATAAAGCTGAAATATGTTGCTGGATCCCGTGCTGGGACAGGCAGGGAGTGAAGAGCACAGGCTGCAGATGTAACCACCACCTGCCTGACAGGCTGGGATTTCGGGAGCAATCTCTGCACAAACCTGTCAAACAGAATCCCAAAAGGGATTGCTGGTGCTGACAGGGAGAGATAAATACGAGAAAATAGAGATTTGAGTGAAAATATTAGCAAAGGAGGAAAGTTCAGCCAAGTTTCTAGTTCAGGGTGTTGCTGCACCATCAGTGTGGTCTCACTTTGTTCTCGTGTCTCACTGTCCAGAGTCACCCAACTGCCATCAGCCCAAGGGACAGCAGAGATTTGGCACCAAAGCTCCTTCCACAGAATTCATGCTTCTCCACAGATTAACTCCACTGCCTTCTGTATTTTCCAAAGCAAAGGTCAAGATGTAAGTGTACACTGCAAAGAGCTTCCATTTCTGATGATTTACAGTAAGTTTGCGTTACTGTAAGTTATCACAAAGACAATTCTGTCGACCAAATGCACACAGGATCCTCTCTTTGCTAATCACAAGACTTTCATTGCACTGAATCTGAACTTCATTCTAGGAAGCACCTATTAGTTTGGTTTTTCCTGAGCAGTGCTCTTACATCATAAATAAAGGAGAAAGCTCAGGCACGAGTGCTACAGATCTCCCTGTGCCCCCTGTCCTGCAGCTTCAGCAGGGGATTTGTCACCCTCCACCGAGCACAAATAAGCTTTAACTGGCTCACTGACCCACAGAATTAGGGACAGGGATAGTATTAGTCAGAATAGGTTGTTTGGTTTTGTTTGATATTAAGTGGCATAAACTTTAAATACAAAAGCTTAAAAAACCCTGCATTCTTTCAACAGAAACTAGTTTTAGTATCATTCAGTTGGGAAGTTAGAGTCTCTCCACCTCAGCTGTAACTTGGTCATCAGATACCAATGAGGAGTTTCAAAACGAGCAGGTCAGATTCCCCTACTGGAGGCTGTGCCCCACGATCCCAGCGATCCGTTCAGCCCCAGGCAATCCTGCAGCCAGAGGCTTCAGATGGGGCAGGAGGCTCTGAATTAAAGCAGAGCTCTGTGTGCCGCTCTCAGGAGCTGGTGGAGGGAACACAGCACTCTAAAAAACAGGATAAATTGACTGGAGAGACAAGGACTTGAAACCAGGCTCGAGGAATGACAGGCAGCAACTCCTGGCGTGCACGCCAGGAGATACAGGAGAAGGACCAACTGCTGCCCAAGGGAAGAGACCCTGGATCAGAGCAACACTCCTTCCCCTCCAGAACCCAGAGAAGTGTCTGCACTGATGCCCTGCCAATCCCTTCAACACTTTCAGATCATGCAGCATACAGATTTGTTACATTTCTACCAATTCACTTTAAAAGAGTTATTTCAGCCACGCCCAAGTCCCGAATCCTGTCCTGCCATACCCCATTGAAAGAACTGAACTCAACCAAATTCTGAAAGAAAAACTGCATTCTGAGCCTCCAACACCACGGGAGGGGTCCAGGAGTCCTTCCAGAGCAGAGTAAAACATCAGCATTGTTTTGTTGTGGTGTTTCTTTGGGTTTGGTTGAACCAGAAGAGCAAAGGACACAGTTGATCCCACCAGAAGCTTTTCACAGGCGAACCCTCCCAGGCTGCACAGCCAGGAAGTGAAGCCTCAGTATCACCAATGACCTCGATCACTTTGGTTCTCACCTCCCACAGTTAAGCAGTTACTACTCAAAAAAAACAGTAAGTAAATGGCAAAGTCTACTAATGCATTTTTCTAACCTGGGACTGAAAATCTGTAACAGTTCTGAACCTGGACCTTTGCCTTCAGTCCAAGCACTACCACAGACCAGACCAGTTCAAAGGCTCAGAGACTTTTTTCCCTACTTGAACTGGACAAATGTGGATTGTAAGAATTGAAAATGACACATAAGGTAGAACATTTATTATCTTAAATGTCTAAACTCTCACATTTTCAGTAATAGCTGACAGAACTTGTACAAACTGCAGCTGTGTTAAAATACCTTTCCCATTTACCTGTCATGAAGAAATGCATTTTGATCTGAGCCAACTGAGGGAAAATGCAGATGCTTTTTTCATAGGAAAACGTATTTTTGCAAGGAAAATTTATCACCCATGTCACTTACTGGTTAAGTGCTCTTAAGTACCCTCCTCTGAAGTATCTCTGCTCTTGGGTTTTTCCAATTCCAAGGTACAGGACGCTCTTTATTCATGAAGATCTGATCAAGAGCGTATTTTTTCCCCTTGCTCTTACAGGAAATGTGCAATACTGGGCACAAATGTGCTGTTATTTCCCACCTAATCACATCTCTGAGGAGCTGGGACCGTTTGTCTCACCCTTCAGGGATGGCACAGACACACACAGAGCCCAGCAAGAAACAAAACACTGTTCAGTTGTGAACATTCAAAGCTTGGCAAGCACGACCCATCTCTGCCCCTGTGCTCTGCACAGCTCTGCCTTTAATTGCAAGCCCAGGTCCATCCAGGTCCTGCTCTCTCTCACCAGCTGTGCTCAGGGATAATCATTTCTTGGCCACAGCTTTACCTTTACATCCACTCTGTAATGGATACAGAATTACTTACCTCTGCCTGCCCTCCTCATTTACAGCATCTAGGCACATTATTAAAAGCAATATTCTAATTCAATTTAGTGGAGAGGAATTCTTTATTAGCCCACTGAGGAGAGGGCAAATGTGGAGATCTTCTGGAGATGGTGTAATGAGCTGCAATAGCAACAGTATGAGGCACCAGCATCTCCTGGCTCATAACTCAGTGAACTCCTCCAAGCCACATCCAGGCCCCTGTAATTTCAGTGACAGCTCCTCTAGTCAGCAGTTTGGAAGCCCAAAGCTGGACACACGCAAATGAACCTTGGAAGGGAAGGCAGTCAGCTAAAAACCAGAGCAATTCCTCAAGTGAAGCTCATTCCCTGCAGCTGATGCATCAAAACCCCACTGGCCCAGCCCAGCTCAGGGGCTGGACCTTCATTCCTGCGAGGTCTGTGCTGGGCATGGTCACACCGACCTTCAGAGACTGGAGCTCACACACAAGCACACTACGAAGGTTTCAAATGACCCAGTTTAGAGTCTGACACTACGTGGCAGGAGCATTTCATAACAGGAGGTGACTGATTTGCCTGTACTTTTTCTAACAGTAATTACAAAATTAAGGTTTGAAAATAATATTTTTATTAACATCTAACTGAGAAATAATAATGTAAGGAGATAACTTAGCTGAGGTAGGAGACAAAAAGCCCTAAGTTATCCCCAAGGGCTGTTAGAATTAAACTTGGACACACCTGAAGTCAGTACCAAGGCAGGGACAGCTGCCTCGTCACAACCCAGCAAGTGGCACTTAAAGCTCAAAGCCAAGAATCATCAAATGAAAGAGAAGTGGAAGAAGGGGAAGAAAACCAGTTGGATGATTCCGGAGGAAAAAGACGACAAGAGGTGAAACAAGTAATTTAGTGAGCAGTTAAATGGATATATAGAGCCAGTAAATCTGTGTGAAGAAACCCAGTGCCCCCGTAATGGATCCAAACTTTCAGGCTCCTGTGTATCAGTTCTCTCAGTAACAGCTTTAGGAAAGCTTCAACCAAACCACAGTAAATACTGACTGGGGAAAATCACCTTGGGAATGTTTTTCAGCTCGTATCATTGTCCTTTTTATTAAAATACACACAAATTTATTCTTTCCAAGATGAATCAGTCACAGTTGCCCAAAACTTTGTAAATGTATTTTTAATCCGTGTTTTGCAAGAGCTATCCCAACCCTTCACCCTTCTTAGGATCTAACTGGCACTTAAGTATCAAAGACAGATTTGCATTTCAAAAGCCAATTAAGGAAACACACTTTACCAAGGCACTGATTAAAAGGCTGTGGCTTTACATAAATTAGGCAATTCCTTCGGCTTTCCCTAGTTCAAACCCATCACAACAATGGGGAAATCCTATCCCTTATAGGGACTGTCTGACCACCACACCTCCCTCCCTCCACTCCCCTAAGAAACACGGGTGATGACAACCTCAGCCTTCGTTTGCTGGCAGGAGCCAAACTGTGGAAGCCCACACTTAATGGGAAAGAGATGGATGTGTCCTGAAACTGCTGATCATTAAAGAAAACCAACACATTTCCTGCTGTTTGCAGCTCCTAAAAAATCAAAGATTTACTCCTGGAAGTCTGGTAGAACAGCAAACACCTCACAGCCGAGGTGCAGTAGCACACAAATCCAGGTTACAGACTAATTCAAGTGCTGAATTCGAGTGTTCTTCCTAATGTGGTATTTTATTGTACCTCTGACTTGTTTTTTAAATCTAAAGAAGGCAAAGATCAGTTTCTTTAAGAGTGTCTGCTGCCACAGAAACTCTGATTCTCACCCCTCCAAAAACCCGAAGGGTAAAGGCTTCTCATGGATTATCACATACAGAAAAGGCTCCTAAAAAAAGTACCCTGTTGACCTGCCACCATCCCTTCCCTGCCCAAACACCACCACAGCACTGCCAAAAGCAGAAAGTGAGCCAAGAACCCAAGACAATCTGTCTGTAACAACTCCTTCAGCCCCTTTCTGAGCACTCTACGTGTGTGTTTGGGGTTGTTTTTCCCCCAGCGGGTCCCTGAGCCCCTCTGTCACCTCCCAGCCCCTGCGCCATCAGTCACCCTACAGCAAGGAAAGAGCTCCACTTTCCAACATCCAAACCTTTTAGATCCATCAAGCCAGAATACACACAAAGTCCCTTCAGCAATTTGAGCAGCTTATCTCAATGTAGCACCTTGTCAGCCCTTCCTTCAGGACTCAGGAATTGCTCAGCATCATCCATTGGCTCTTTAGGAAAACAGTGCAGTTCTGATCCTAAAAAAACAACCCTGTATTCCTTCATTTCTGTGATGGAACACAACATGTTTTTACTGGATTTTCCTCGCCCTGGCCCACATGACTCACCAGAATTGTCCTTTTCAGGCCGTGAAGTTATTTAATGAGTAAGAAGCTGTTCAGACATGCAGCCCACGTTTCACACTATTCCCTTTCAAAGGGATCAGGTGCAGCACCACACTCACATAGCACAGGAACCCAACATACCACTGCTCCATTCAGAGGGGAACTACCTCCCTCCCACTGGAATTTTGAGGCCAAGGAGAGACCTTACCATGAGAACTATCCCCACACTCACCACAGCCCAGAGCTTCCAATTAAAACAAAGAGGGCGGGAAGGAATATTAAAAACCACTGTTCAAACTGAAGGATTCAAATGAGGACCAGAAAACCAAAACAATTAAACCAGATTTTAAATATTCCATCACATATTCCAAAGCCTTCAGCAACCAAACCACCCTTCCCCTGAGTACAGGATTGAACTGAGGGTAGTCTGGCACAGCTCTTGGCACTTCGCTGGGTCGGTAAATAGGATTTCACACCTTTCACACCCCACACCTGATCAAGCTTTTGGAGCAGCAGGAGGAGGTTGCAGAGTGCAGCCAGAGGATGCTCCGGGGCAGGTTTCTGATGGACAGGACGGCATGAGGCAATACAGAACATGTGTCACAAGCACTTCCTCTAGTTCTGGACAAGGAAAGTACAGTTTTTATTGCAGGGGATTGATCAATAATCTCATAACGCAGCTGTCAGGCCAACAAGAGTCAAAGGGGCAACTAGTTGTGTTATGGTAAAGATCCATATTGCCTTGGGTTAGACTATATCTGTTGTGTTTACTAGCAAAGATTTTTTTGAAAACAAAACTCACCACAACTGCAGTGTTGTGTGTTGTGGGTGCTTTTTTTTCAAGTACTAAAAGGCTCTCAAAGATTCCGTCGTTTTAGAAATGATCAATTAAAGTACCACCTTCTCCATAGACACTGCAAAAGGGAACGGGAGATCTGGAAGGCATTTTGGCTTACCTTCATTTTTAACCCCATTAACCTCACCTAATGATCACATAGAGCAGACTGATGACAGAGGCAGGAGGCTGAAGGAGCTCATGTGGAAAGCAGCAGAATTAATCCCGACAGCAGCCATGCAGGGAGGTGGGAATTGCTGAGAGAAGTGCGTGAGAACTGCTTTTATTGTCCTCAGAGCCAGGAACCTCAGAAACACATTCCTCATTTAGAGACTCTCAAAGTCACTCCTTTAAGGTATAAAACCCCCATTTTGTTTTCTTTCTGACACTGCTGATGTTTCCCAACAATGCTACAAGCCACGTTAATGGAAACAACATCAGAATATAAACGATGAGAAGCAGCAGCTCTGGGAGATGCCGGAGCCCCAGTCAGGAAGAATTCATTACCTTGAGACATTTATTAAGCAAAGAAAAAAAAAAAATGTTTGAAAAAGGCTGGCAAACATCATTAGAGAAACAAAGGAGAATTGCTTCATAGGCTTTTTTCTTAGTTACAGCCCCTTAGTTTACCTTTCTTTTTTTTTTTTCCCTTTTCGGTTGGATTTGAAGTCTCACTCAGTAATTGCAAGTTATGCTGTTTACAAGGCACACACAGTCTGACACTCCCAGGCCATGAGATATAAGCAAATGACTGTAAAAAGGCACTTTCCCTAGTCATAATCTTTATTTTTATGTGCAAACTTCACTCCCTTACCGCTTTCTACCCTCTAAATAAAAGCTGTCACCAGGCAAGTCTAAAGGTTACTCCAAACACCAAGTGAGGTTATGACTTGGCCTTTTTAATGGAAAACCTGAAGCATTTTGGTCAGTTGTTACTTCTCAAACTTCCTTGTTCACAGCTGACGCTTCAGGAACAGAAAAATGCAACCCCCAGCCCTCCTTTCTCTGTCTGTCCTGTCTCCCAGTCCTGTTTGGATTGCATGTCCTTCCATGAGGAGCTTCCCAAGTGTTTTACAACAGAGAGCAGAGAAATCTCAACATATAAGTAGATAAAGTTATTTTAAGGTTTTTTAAACATAAAGAAAGCAAAACCCTGCTTTTTCCACCCTTCTGCACTGTGGTAAACCTCCATTTTGATTACAGACACTTAACACTTGGCTTAATCCATTTATTTCTTCCCCGATCCTCAGCATTTCCTGAGAAACCCCCCTGCACTGAGGTGCTCTGACGAATAGAAAACACGCCAGCTTCCAGCTCGGAAATGAGATGCACAGCCCCACTTTCCCTGATGAAACGATGGTTTCATCAGGTTTTTTTGCTGGAAAGCACTTTTTCCTCTTTTCCAAGGGGCAGAGCATCCACCCCCACGTCCAGCTTTTCAGCCACGCTCCCAGAGCAGAGCCCTACCCGCCACGGTGAGCTTTGCCGTCCTGCTGACGATGGTGCCCAGGCTGTCCACGGTGGCCACGCACTGGTAGTGCCCCTCGTCGGGTTTGTTGTGCTTGGAATGCACCACGCTGCTGATCAGCAGGGATCCGTCGGGCAGCAGCTGCCGGCGGTCGTCGGACACCAGGTTGAGGAAGGTGCCGTCCTTCTTCCACTCGATCCTGGGGGCCGTGTCGCAGTAGGCCGAGCAGTTCATCACCACCGGAGCCCCCCGCACCGACAGCACGTCCTGCGGCTCCTCCAGGAAGTAAAACGGAGTGAAGGTCCTCACGAGCGGCCCTGTAAAACACACAGCACGCCAGCTCGGGGTTAGCTCTGCACATCTGCTAACAGGAAACGCACCCTCCTCCTCTCGGGATCCCACCGTGAGCGCTCACTGCTCACAACACCCTCTCCCTGTATATATTTAAAACACCTCGGTCTGCGTGACAGTGTTTTCTGCTTTGACTATTTACGTAACGGACTCGCACATTCCAAGAAGTTTTCATCCCTAAAACATCTTTTCCTGCTCACATGGCAACTCTGTGTACTCCTGAGGCTCTGCTCGCAGCCTTTGGGGTGGGTGCCATTCACAGCAGTGCAGTCGTTTGGTTTGTGCAGCAACCATTAGGAATCATCAAGAATAATCCAGGCCTCAGGAGAAAGAGTCTCCAATTCAGAGCTTAACACATCTTGAAAGTGCCATAAAGCATTTTTTTACTCCCACTCCCGTCCAGGATAAACATGATTACTTTTCCATTTCAAGTATTCCCAAAAGAGTTCCATAATTAACATCTACTTTGCATTAGGAAGTGAATTTTAATTACTGTCTTTCTGGTCTATTTGGTCAAGCAGAAAGATTGGCTGTCAATATCACTTTGACTTGTCTTAACTTAATCATCCAGAGAAAACAGAAGACAAATTCTTCCAGGGAAGAACGGTTTTCCACACAGCATAATGCTGGGGTGAGAGAAAACAGAGTCTTGGCTTTTAAAGCCAAGCTTAGAAATAGCATCAAGGCTGCACTCATCTCAAAACCATTTAATCTTTCACAGGATGGTTGATAAAGAAATGCTGAAGGATGTTCCAACCACCTTAAGGACAACTATGCATTTAATAACAAGATTTGTTTCATTAAGTCACAGAATAATTCTGGATTTGGAGGAAAAGCACAACTCTGCAGGCGACCTCTCCTTGCAAACAAAGCCTGTCCCGAAGCACTGCAGCTTCTTCAAGTGCCTGGTTGTTTGTGGGCTTTTTAAAATCGGATTTACCTTCTAAAATGACCTTAATTAACAAATTGATACGATTCCCTCTATCGCTGAACTGCACAGTGTCTCCGGTCTCCAGAGAGCCTCCAGCTTCCCCAGGGAGGGACTCCAGCCTTCCTGCACTTCCTGCAGCCCATTGTCCCTGCCACTCAGAATTCACAGGAATGTGGAGATAAGGCAGGAGTGGTGTGAAAGAAACAACAGATAAGTTACGCTTTTGTAGCTGATATCATTCACATACTCCTTTATCTTCAGGAATTCAAAGAGGAAACAAGGGGGAAAAATCTAGAAATACTGACATTTCCCCAGTGACAGTGTCAGTCTCGGGCTGGAGACCTGTTAGGTTGGGATCCAAATCCTTGAGGTTGTCTTTCCTGAGGATAACAGAGACAAAAAAAAAAACCCCAACCCAAAACCACAAATATGCACAACAAAAAAATCCAAAAAGTCCTACAAAATTTCCAGGAGCTGCTCACATTACTCCGGTTTGTACAATCACACCTGTGTGTGGATGTGCGCGATTCCCTCTCTCTGCAATCCGGAGTTCCAGTTCTCATACACCAAATGGCAGAGAAGAAACAAGAGTCATGACCAGCAGGAAAAGCTTTAACCTGTTTATCACTATAATCTCTTCCAATGCCTCAGAAACCTAAAGATCCTTCCTAAAATTAAAGATTCATCTTTACATCCCTGGGTTTTCCAAGGGAAGGAATCTACCCAAGCTATTGACCCTGCCTCAATTACAAGATTCTGTACATTTTTCCCAATATAGACCCAGATCCCTATGAGAACAAAATACACTCTTTGAAGTATTTGCTTTCCAAATAGAACCCATGAAGCCTCTGAAAGGGTGATGCCAGCTTTTTGTTTGCCCTGCCTCTGGTGCAGGTTGGGGCAGATCAAATCCATTGATGGGGTAAAGACACTCCTTGCCCTGGAAGCAACAGGGTGCCCAAGGAAAGAACACTGCAGGGCAGAGAATGTCAAGAGAGAGCACATCAAGATGGAAGAGCAGCACAGAAGGGATTAGAGGTTTTGAGGCAGAATGGGAAGCACGTTCTCAGCCAGGTTTCACAGGTCACATAAACTCCTGCCAAGAGCCCTGTGAAGACACAGCACAACTGAGCTCCTGCACACAAAGCAGAGGGTAAAAAATGTGAAGGGTTGGTAAATAACTGTGTCCCATCTTGAAGGGATTTAACTCAGAACTGAGCCTTTTCCAGCCCCAGTCTCTGAGGATTTGCAGTTCAGGGTCAGGGCCCTCCGGACACCCCCCCCTCACCCAGCTGAGCTCAGCCCCCAGTGTCCCATGCAGCACAAGAGTTTGTAGAGACTGGGCCTTTACAGAGTTCTATTTCTGCCAACAAGCCCTTTCTCCCACTCCACCAACCTGTGGATTACTCAGTTCAATGGCCCCACATTACCTGCGACAGAATGGGTTTGTTTTGAGGAGGGAGGTCTCCTCTTTCCATGCCCTTCTCTGTGACAGGTGTATGTACCCAGGCATGTGCACACCACTGCCTTGCTGGTGTTAATACTGGCCCCAGAAGTCTAGAGATAAGCCATACAAGTTTATCTTCCTGCCTGGAAACAGGAACAGTTACATCTCACTCATTCCCAGAAGGTTTGGGGTTTTTCCCTCCCAAAGATGGTGGCAGGGACCCAACTGTGCCCAAACACGAGGGAGTGACCCGGCACAGACAAGATCAGGCACAGACACGGTGTCATTACACACGTCCTGGAAGCTGCCCAGCCCTTCCCTCACCCCCCCCCCTCACAGCTGGGTTCAGCCCAGCCCAGCTCTGCTGACTGACTGCATCGATCCATGATCCCCTCACTGCCGCAATCCCTCCAGCCTGTTCTCGGAACCTGCTGGAAGGCCTGTCCTTTCCCATTTAATGTTTGACCAGCTGCCTATTCCTGCCTAACTCTGCTGACTTACACTTGGCTCCTACAAATTCTTCCTCCTTCCAAAAAAAGTTTATCAGTTTTGAACTCTGACCTCCTCCTCCCTTTTCCAACTTTTAAGAAGTGTGAAAACGTAACAAATAGAGTTTCCCTGGTCAGCCAGGCTGAGAGTGAGGGGCAGCTCACACAAGTTTCCTCAGAACACACAAATGCAAAATCCCCACAAAGCAGCTTGGGACATCAACAACAGAAGGACGTGGAGCTGCTGGAGCGAGTCCAGAGGCGGCCACGGAGCTGATCCGAGGGCTGTAGCCCCTCTGCTCTGGAGCCAGGCTGGGAGAGCTGGGGGGGTTCAGCTGGAGAAGAGAAGCTCCAGGAGACCTGAGAGCCCCTTCCAGTGCCTAAAGGGGCTCCAGGAGAGCTGGAGAGGGACTTGGGACAAGGGATGGAGGGACAGAACGAGGGGGAATGGCTTCCCACTGCCAGAGGGCAGGGTTAGATGGGATAGTGGTAAGGAATTCTTGGGTGTGAGGGGGTGAGGCCCTGGCACAGGTTGCCCAGAGCAGCTGTGGCTGCCCCATCCCTGGAAGTGTCCAAGGCCAGGTTGGACGGGGCTTGGAGCAACCTGAGATAGGGGAAGGTGCCCCTGACCATGGCAGGGGGTGAAACTGGGTGAGCTTCCAGGTCCCTTCCAACCCAAACCATTCCAGGATTCTGTGACTAAGCTAGGGAGGAAAAAACTTGTTCACTCCCCCCTCACTTTTTCCAGGAATTGAAGCCAAGTTGATTATATGTATACATCCCTACCTCCTCCTATTTAAAACATTTTGGGGTTTTCTAGTCTTTCTTCTAGCCCATCTCTCCTCAAACCCTCATCATTAACCAACCGTTCTGATACTGCTTCAGCCAAGACAACCCCCATCCCCCAGAACTGAGCTGACAACATCCAACAGTGAAGTACTTCCAGCCCTTCCTCCACCACCTTTTGTGCAGAGTAACATCTTGACATCTTTGTAAGGCTGCAGGTGAGGAAACGTCTAGAAAAGTAAACACGAAGTGGCTGCTCAGGTGGGAAGAAGCTTCCCTTCGTCATCCAGGGAATTTCTGAAAGACACAAACACTCCAGTACCAACCTCAAACCACTGAGATGTGTCCTTTAGCAACTGCCTGACACAAGCTCTTCAGAAATTATGGCACTTAGGAAATAACTTCAGATCAAGCCACTCTGGTCTCAGTTCTACTGAGTCCACATAAATTACCCCACGTATGTCCCAAGGTTTCCTCCCTACCACCAGTGCTACAGATCCAGCTTTAACCCACTGCTCCCACCAAAATTATCCCGTAGAGATGTTCTCCTGACAACCAGCATCAGCTGCTTTCCAAGCAAAGGACTTCAACACCAGAGTTCACAGCACTTTTGAAAGGGAAACCACATCCCATTTTAAAGGGACAAATGCAATAACCATCCAGAAAGAGAACGGGAAGCACAGGCAGAACTTCAGAACCCCTTTTTCCAAACAGGATGATAAATTAAGGCAGCCAAACCCATCTTTCATCAAAATTACCTGACTTCAGATTAGCAGGACACCAGGGCTGGGTTTGGAAGGAGTCAAACAGGGCTTTGATGAAGACAGATCTCTTACTGTGCCTTGTTGAGGACAGATGTGGCAACAGGGGGATGACACCTGCCCTTCTAAGTCAGACTCCAAAGCAATTTAAGAACATGGATATGACACACTTGAAACTTGACAAAATCCAGCTGGACCTGCAGGAACTATTAAAAAGCCCTTTCCATGTACTGCAAGTCAATGATAAAAGCTCCAAGGTCTCTCGCTGCAGGACTGCCCTTTTAAAAGGCTTTTCACCAGAATTTAATTAACGTTCCCAGTGGCCCCTGCAGTCCTAAAACCACTGTGTCATGCCCTTCCTCACCCAGATCATTAAGAATTAGCCAAAGGTAGTTTAAGTGGAGATGTTCCCCACAGTATCCCTTGCAGGCACCAGCAAGAGCTCACAAGGAACTTGCTCTGTAGGTTTGTTCACGTATTCATTGTTAAGGAGCACGTTTTCTGTGTGGGCAAATTGCCACATGTGTTCAGCCCCAAATAAAATGTAAATACACCAGCTTGCTAAATTTTTTTCCCCTTGACAACACTGGAAACATCCTGCACTCCCCAATTAATCTATGATACTACAGTATATACCACAGCAGAACCAATGGTTAGATAGAGGTATGTTTTCTGCTTAATATTACATTTTTCCCTTCTAGGGGATAGAGGATTAATTAGACCAAGTTAAACTGCACGTGACAGCAAAATACACCAGCCAACCAAACCTCCTTAGGATTTGGCTCTCTATAGAGCACTTCCAAAGCCCAAACATGGAGGGTGGCAAGTTCACCGTACTCAAAAACCAAGGTCACGTTTCTAAACTGTATCCTCTCAATGCTTTTCCATTTCCTTCTTTACAAAGACTCCGAAGCCACAAATTATATGTGACAAAAATTATATCACACTTAAGCATCAAGAAAAAAAAAAAGGGAGAAGTGTAAGAGCTACCCCTGACTGCAGAGGTACAGCATAAATCCTGCTGTACTTCCATAACTCCAGCGGCAGGCTGACAGTGGAACCTGGGAGAGCAAGTGATGTAACATTATAAGATAAGTAATGCCTTGTATAAATCTCGACTTTCCCAGACTTTGTAGATTCCTTTCTCCTCCAGCACAAGCAGATTTCCTCCTCGGATGATTTAACACACTATAACAGAGATATTCATCAGGAGGAGTAACTCGTCTCTGCCCCAGCGTCGTTGGGAATTGTGGGCTTGGAATGGTGTTCGAGGAACGTTGTGGTGCCACGGACTCCTCCCAGCCCACAGAGGAAGGGGCTGTTCTGAGATCCCCAAGGGATCCTGGTTTGATGCTTGGAAGGAATCCTTCCCTGTGAGGGTGGAGAGGTCCTGGCACAGGTTGCCCAGAGAAGCTGTGGCTGCCACTGGATCCCTGGAAGTGTCCAAGGCCAGGTTGGATGGGGCTTGGAGCAACCTGGGATTTCAGATGGTTTTTAAGGTC
>JAYRBT010000018.1:18653606-18699277 GCA_036023395.1 Myiotriccus ornatus | reverse complement strand
TGGATCCCTGGAAGTGTCCAAGGCCAGGTTGGATGGGGCTTGGAGCAACCTGGGATAGTGGAAGGTGTCCCTGCCCAGGGCAGGGGATGGAATGAGATGAGCTTTAAGGTCCCTTCCAACCCACACCAGTCTGGGATACTCTGATGTTACCGAGTTGAGAAGGTTTTTGACATTGTACCAAGAAGAAGACAAAAATCAAGACTGTCACCAATTATATCAATTACTGTAACACAGAAAGGCACAATATGTTCCAAGACTTTGCCTCAGTAACTCAGGAGTATCCCAACCTTTCAGACAATGGCCAATAAACAAAGAACCAAGTCAAGCAAAGCAAACCATCTTTTGCAACAATGCTCTTACAGCTTTGCTTATACTTTTAGTTACCTTTCCCTTGTTAAATAACAAATTATTGTTGGCTTAACCTTAACTGACCTTCCTGATAGGCCTCAGGCACAAAACCATAATTTTTAAAAATCAGCCCATTTAAAAAGTGTGCAGAAACAGAATTAAGAAGCCTCCAATGGCTCCCAGTGTGTCTGCAGTAAATCACTGAGAGGAAGCACCACTGCATCTACTGCAGCCACTCCCTGTGTAAGTGATACCATCTCCTCATATATTATTAAATAATGGCAAGAAAAACAAGATAATGATCAACAGCCAAATCCAAACACAGATTGTAATCTGCAGTATCAGATGTCTTCAGAGATGCATTTATCTGGTGTTCAGTTCCATGGCCTCTCCAAAGCCTCCAGGGGTCTGGACACTTCCACCTGCGTTCTGAACGCATGGAAATGACTTCATTAATGACAGAGCTGGTGCTGACCTGTCCCAGGTCCTGTGCAATGGCTCCCCTCAGCCAACAAGCCCCTGTGCCCCTTTACTGCAACGAAAAGAGCAGGGGAAAAGGTGGCCCCTCCTGAGCAGTGCCCCCAAAGCAGAACTCACTGGAACCACTTCTCATGGTGCTCCTGTGCCCACTGTCCCACCAGGGAAATGCTCCCCCTGTCCTGTCCTGTCCTGATTCACACTTCTCACAAGGATTTATTTATCCATCTGCCTTAAACCTGCACTCCACAGAAAAGGAAACAGAAAACTGTCTAGTGGCTGTGCTTCAAAAAACAAGTCCTGGTGTCCTTTTTATTCCTCCTGGTGAGGAACACCACTGAGACCAAAAATGTGGATTTCTTTCAGGTTGCTTAAAAATATTCTTGGGTTTTAAAGGACTCACACCTGGGAACAGCATCCCACAAACGTCTCACCTGCTGCAAGGAACATCCTTTCAAGGCCATTTTGCTTTTATAAATCAAAGGAAACAAGTCAGACCATCTAACACCAAACGTCTGAGTTAAGCTCATGAAGGAACCTCTCTGAATATCCTCATTGCAAAATTCCTTCTCATAACCATTTCAGGAGGATGGTTTAAAGGATTTTATCCATCTTATCCTTTTTTTTTTTTTTTGGTGGAATTACCAAAGCCATTTCTATCATTTCAAGAAACTATCAGTTTTTAATATCAGCATTGCTTCCTTCAAAAAGCACCTAACTCCCAGGGCACCAGAGCTCAATTATTTATTTAATTTTTAGTTCTTCCAGTGACCATTTTCATTACTTTATCCAGCTGGGCTGAGAAAAGATCCCTCCAGCATTTCTCCACAAGTTGACTAGGGGGCACTGTAAAGACACCTACAGAAGGGAGAAAATGTCCTTCTGTTCCTCCCCGTGAACAACAGCACTTTGACTTCTCCCCAGAAATAGCTCCCAGATGTTGGCCACTGACAATGCTACAGTTGTTACAGCAGGTGAAGAGGAACTCCCATCTTTTCCTGGAGTAATGGATTTCCTCTCCTGGAGTTCCAAGTCTTCTGAGCACTCAGGCACAGAATTTCCCTCTTCAGACACGTGAAACAAAGAGCGGCTTTCAAAGGGTTAAGAAAAAACACCAACCCATTTGTGAGGTGTAAATAATAACCCTGCACACCAAGCAAAGAGATCCCCCATCCTGCCCTGCTCTCATCTCACCCTGCTTGGGCTCCAGTCAAACACCCACCTCTCCCGGGGCTCCAGGTGCTCAGACCGAGGGAACTGGTTCCCCAAACCCTCACCAGGGTGAGATGAGGGTTTAGCTCCCTATGGAGACTCCCTGCTGCTTTGCAAACCAAGCCCAGACGATCAGGGGGCAGATTCCTTGCCTCAGACAGGGTTTGGGGTTTTTTTTTTCCAGACTGGTACTTCCAAAACGGTTTAGAACATAAATACAGAAAAAAATCCCCACACATCACAAGGAGAATTATTTGCTGAAGCCAATTACTCAAAAATTCCCCAAGTGTAAACACACTGCAGCATCCAAGAGCTGTGCATGGAGGGTGAAGTAACTTCAACGCCAACGAGGTTATGGGGCACCCAGCAGAACAAACTCAGCGACTGATCTCCTTCCCCCAGGCCACCTCCCCCATGCACAGCTCCAGGGGGATCACAGGGATGCCAAGGGGTGCTCACAGGGGAAGTGTCAAGGGCAGGGGGATGCTGTTAGAAATTGGAGGGTTGTCCAGTCACAGGCAATGGTCAAAAAAGGCACACAGGAAGAAACCTTGGGAGGAGGAAAGAAACCTCGGTTTCTATGGGAAGATGAAAGTGAAAATAGAGATGAATATGAAAAGAAAAAGATGCAAGAATCAAATGGGAAGTTGCTGAGCATCAATTCCAGTGTCTTTCTGAAGAAAGAGACCTCTGTTACACTTCATGAAAGAGGAAAACATTCCTTACAAACACCTCTAATGTTGGATCAAGGAAGGAGTATCTGAGAGGACCTGGGAACAGCAGAATGGCCTCAGCGGATCACAGCAAAAGGAATTCCTTTCCCTCAGCCCAGCCCGCTGTCCTGTCCTGTCCCAGCAGCATGAAGCAGATGCTGGGGAGCACCCAAAGCACAGCCAACATCCCCCAAATTCAGCCCTGAGCACCTGCCCTGGTAAACAAGGGACACCCCAGCCACAGGTGGGGTTTGTTCCTCAGCCCACCAGCTCTGGCAGGAAGAGAGAACCAGGAACCTCTGCCGGCACCTTGGAGCTGCCCCGGAGGGGACAGGGCCGAGAGAGACAAGTTCAGCGTTGGATTGGAGGGTCCCTGATTCAGGGGACTAACGTGGGGAGATCAGGATAACTGGTAAACTCTGTGCACTCAGCACAGCTCACTGTACAGCCCCTCTCCCTCTCTGGTTCCCTCCCAGCCACTGTCCAACCACACTATTGATCCACAATACATAAAAATATAATAACCTGAGCAATGTGGTGATGAGGATTTCATTGATCTTTCAGGACACTAGTGAAGAAATGAGAACAGCAGGAGGGTAAGGAAAAGATGCATGTTCACACTACGATGCACAAACCACAATGTCACCAAGAACCTTATTTTAAAAGCGTATTTACACTGATTTTCTGGCCCATAAAACTCAGTATTTGGGGCGGAGTTTATTAAATGGTGTCATGGTTTAACCCTTGGAGGGTCAAAACTGGAAAAAAAAAACAAACTTAGGAAGTGTAAGAACAAACCTTGCCATTCAAGAAGCTGTCTTTCAGTCAAATCCCTGGGTTCTGTATCCTGGGAATATGTCCCCACGTCCAACAGATACCACTCTGTGGCTGCAGGCCTTCTAATTCTTTTTGATCTATAATTACATATGCCCTTCATACATGTATATAAACTTTATCCACACACACAACTTTGGTAAGTTTGATAATCCCTCTATAGTCATATTCACCTACCACTGGCCTCCATAACCAGCTATCCTTCAAACCTCTATTATTTGTAAGACGAGCATTTAAAAATTGTAAAAAAATTGATGTAAAAGCCATCAAAAACATCAACCAGACACATCAGTGTCATCAGCAAATCAGCCATATGCAAAATAATACGTGACACAGCTTACAGATCCAGGATGTTACTGCACCAGAGTTCAGGAACAGTTGGCAGATCCAGAACTGGTAAAAATGTAGATGTGTTTGCAGATGCAGAACTTGAAATGTGATACCCAGATCAGATAATAAGAAGACAAGGATAACTAGTCACAAATGAGCAACATTTTAACTGGGGCCAGGAATAAGCAAAGAAACAACATCCCCGAGAGGTGCCCACCAGGAGCGCACTTTCAGCAGCAGCTCCAACGTGTCACGGAGTCAAGAGCTCCTTCACCATCCTGTGCTTTACCCCGAGCAGCGGATTTGTGCCATTTGTGCCATCTCAACAACAAACCCGTTCTACAAATTTCAAACATTTTGTTTTCTTCATCCTCCCAGCTGTGAATTGATGCCTTTTACCCCGTTTGGCTGGTGAGGATCAGTAACAGCCTGCAAGTGCCATGGGCTCTTCCTCCCCAAGGGAACATCTGCAAATCTTTACTGACCCTTTATCATCAAAGGCAGGGACATGATCTGGAATAAAAAAATCAAAATATCCCCAAGTCTTAGTTACTGCAACTTAATTATTTCAAGTGCAGTGAACGTACACAGTGTAGAGCAAATTATTGGATTTTTGCTCCTCGGTTTTATACATGAAATCAAGCAGCCATACTTCAGGAAGGGAACTGCAGCCTATTAGCAGCATATTTGTATTCAAAACAGATCTATATGGAACCCTAATTTCACTAATCCTTTATTGTACCTTTGCAGTGGTGTTATTTTACCCAGCTGACGTTTTTCCGTGACAGATTCCTACAAAGCTGCTCCCGAGCTCTTCATAAGCCAAGGAAAGCTACAAGAAAAGGCGCAAATGCCTCAGTTTAACTCCTGATTCCTGAGGTCTGTTTTTTCCAAAGGTGGTTCACAGTTATCTGCCAGGAAGAGGGGTGAAGGGAAGCCCCAGGATAACACTGACATCCCTGCACCATCCCCGAAAGCACTGGAGTTGTCTGTCTAACTTGGACAGAGAACACAACCCCCGGGGTGTTCATGGAGCACCAACACCCTCACCTGCCCCACCTGAAAGAGCAGGAACACGAAGCCAAAGCCCAGCTTTAAAAGCCTTACACAGACTCCCGTCCCGTCCCAAATTACCGACGTGGGTTCCTGTGGCAGTGTCTGAACACAGGCAGCACTTTCATCTCCCGTTCCCTGCCCTCACCTCCCCAATTCCCAGGCTCCACTGGAGCTCAGACTGGCACGGCTTTTGTCAGAACGGAATAAAAAGCCCAACTGTGGCTTTGCAAATATATTAGCAAAAAACATTTGCAAGTATTAGCTTTGCAAATGTTTTATAGATGTGCAGCGAGGAAAACAGATTTATCTGTTCATTTATAATACGGATGATTTCAAAGTGGGAAAGTATTTTTCAAAAGAACTTACATAAGTGTGGAAATACAAATATTGCATATATTAACTAAATTATCATATAGATATGGGTATTACATGAGTTACTAAGACAGAAATGCTTAAGAAAAGCAAATTTGTAGGTCATCATCAGACAGAATTTGCTTATATTCCTTTTATCCTGATTTCCCCCAAACTGTAAAAGTTCTCATCTCAGTCTCAATACATAAAACTCCTGAACACTAATTTGACTAAGGAGAGCAGGAAGGGCTTAGTGCACAACTCCTCAGACCCAGCTGAGAGCTCCTTGGGAGTGTTCCTCGTGCCTTGTGTTGGGGTTGTTTCAGGCTGTCCATCCAACAGATCCATTCCAAGGTCTCCACTCAGGCTGCTGCAGCCTGTCCTCCTGCCATGCACCCCTGGGAGCAGCCTGGCTAACAAAGCCTGACAGTGCCAGAGCCCCAGACGGGATGCACAGCTCTGGATGCTGCTTCCCTCAGCCTGCTGGCTCTGCTCTGGCTGAGCACACAACACACCCAACACACCTGCTTGGTTACCTGAGAGCTTCCAGGGCAAGGTTTTGCTCTGCTCAATGGGAAGCTGAGTTTTTCAGCTGAAATACTATCAAAGCAGGACCCAGAGCTGTGCTGTGTGTTCATGTCAGAGAACAGTACTCCATTCACACAACTTCATTTCTAAGCTGTTAAACAAACAGAGCTGATGAAATATTAATTTGACTAATTATGGCAACAGAACCCCAGAAGGAACTAACAACTCCACCGAAACAGAGCAATACCTGTTTGCAGCACTGACAAGGCTCAGACGTGTGACAGATGGCTCCCAAAACCTGGGCAGACTGTGCTGGTTTCAGCCTTGGCTTGGGCTCTGCTGCCTCAGTTTTTGAGATGCAAAGACTTACCTGGCTCGGGGGGGGAGAGCCTAAGTGAGAGCTACTGAACAGGACTTGGAGGTAAACACAAGACACAAAGTATTTACAACTCAACAGTTCTTCCAGTTCATAAACTGTAACCACATTTGAAGGGTTTTCACAAGAGAAACATTCTCCTTCACCTGACAAAAAGCTCTTCAAGCTGCTTGGACCGCAGACACAAACTACCTGGCAACTTACTGCCCAAAACGACAATCTGGGATGATAAAACCTCCTAAAGTGTAATCTGGATGCAGCTCTTTGTGGAAGAGACCTCTGGAGCTTATCTGGCCCAGCCACCTCCCCAGGCAGGTCCAATTAGATCAGGTGCCTCATGGAACTCGTCTCCCAGGCTTTAGGCTTCTCCAACATGAGCAACGACAGGAGAGCAACAAGTGTGTGAGGACCTGAAGCAGGAAAGCCATGATGAGATATGTGCACCCAAACTGGCTTTCCTTTATTTCATATCTGAGGTTGGAAAAGACCTCCAAGGTCACGGAGTCCAATCTGTGCCCAATCCCCACCTTGTCACCCAGCCCAGAGCACTGAGTGCCACCTCCAGTCATTCCCTGAACACCTCCAGGGATGCCAGAGTCCTTCAGTGTCCCCAAACATCCCTTCACATCAGTTCCTGCCTCCAGCCCAGCTCCAAACAGCACAAGGTGATCCCAGCCCTGCCTGTGAGGACAGTCACTGTAACTACAGCTATGACTGCTCCCTCCAGGTCAGCAGCAATTATTACCCCCAGCATGGGACACCAGGACCTCACCACCCTTCCACTGTTATCTCTGGTCGTTCCCTTTCAATCCAACCTGCCAGGGCTGCCTTCCTTCTCTATTTTAGGTCCCTACCAGTGATGTTTTTGGTGCATCCTTCCCATCTGCATCCCAGTCGGTGCCTGCCAGAACAAGCTTTCTGTTTTAAATACTACACCTTGATAGAACTGCATTCAAATATAAAGCCATTTGCACAGTTCCAAAAGATGTTACAGTAAAGCTTTTCCCAGGTTCTTTCAGAACTCCTGCTGTAATTTGTCCCTTCCTGAGAAAGCCACAAGCCCTCGGAGCCGCAGGGCCCCACTGACCACCACAGACACCGTCACAGAGCTAAAAATTCCTTTGGTCTCATTTTCCCTGTCCGCTCCGAGGTTTTATTTAAATAGCCTGTGCAACCTTCTCCTGAGAAACTCTCCTAACCCAAACCTACCTCAATCACGGTATAATCACATAATTAGATTGTGGTCCCTGGTAAGTCTGCTATTAGCACTTCCAAGCCACGTTTAAGGGGATAAAAAAGCTTTATTTCAAGTAATTCACAGCACATGATGACTATCACAAAGGGGAAGCTCTATTTTCTAGAAACTAATTTACACTTTTTAAACAACAAAAAAATTTCCAAGAGAAAAATTGCCATATAATGTGTGGTGGGGTGTTTTTTTGGTCTAGTTTTTCTTGGTGGGTTTTTTGGTTTTGTTTGGTTTTTTTTTTGCTTTAAGATCTACAAGCAGAAAACGGAGCTGTTGAACCACCTCCTTTCAGTCACAAAAGGGGTGAAATGCAGCTTTCCAGGAGAGCCAAGCACTCATGTCACTGCCAAGCATGAAAAAGTCCCAGACAAGAGAATGTAAAATCGTTGTATTGGCTCCGTAACAGGAACATCCCCTGCTACAGATGGGGTTAGGAGGGAAAGGGGGAAAACTGAGCTTGGGAACAGGTCACAGAAGCAGCATCTCCGAGGTGATGCACTTGGACAGCTCAATTCCGCAAACACAAATCAAACCTGAGCACGTTCACTGTGGGTTTAAATCAAAACCTTTAAGGTTGGTGTAAAACGTTTTTTTTCTTGGATTTTCTGGCTTTGCCTCACTCAATACCACGCAGTGCTGAGGTCCTCCTTCCCTTGCCACACTATTACCTTGCTTGCACATCAGAGGGAATATAAATCCCAGAATATTAAGCGAAGTAAGATGCTTTGCCTTTATTTCATTAGGGTTTCTCTGCAGAGGAGATGTCTTACAGCCAATATTAAAATGTAATTACTTTGCCTCCCAAAGTTTTCACATCCATGGCTTGCATGTAGTTGTTTTTATCTCTGTAAACATGAAGTAAGAGAGAAGGGAACGTTATTCCCATTTATCCACTCTTAGCAGCTTCAGCTGTAACAGCACCTCCTCCCCAGCCACAGCAACCCATGCAGGGCTTCCTCCCTGCTCTGGCTGGTGATGAGGGAATTGTTAAATACTTGGCACAGGAATTTGTGCCAAGAACAAAAACAGAGGAACCCCAACCAGGGCAGGCAGATGGGCCAGAGCTCAGCGAGCCACGGAATGAAGTGTGTCAGGAATCCTACAAAATGAGATGTTATGTAACAACATCAAATCTGGGCACCCAGAGCTGGGTCACCTGCATTTCCCTGGCTGCACACAGTGCAGACAGCCCAAAGACAAGCACCGAAAAATCATCTTACACTGAGCTAATACCAAGTTATTTTTATATACTCATATATGAAATTATGCAGAGCAGCACAGCTGTGCAAAGGGATGTACATGCTGATGTCCAAAGCAGAAATTAAGCCAGACCTGTCAAGGGGGCAGCTGATAAATCCCTGAGTTTTGATAAAGCATAGATGAGATCATTTGAGACTTAACCAATAATGGCACTAGATCCACCTTGGCATTCTAATTAATTCTCCTGCTCCAGTGTCCGAGGGCTCCTCATCAATCTGCTCAGCCAGGCTGGCCCAGGGCTCCTCTGGACAAAGCTCCACTTCTGGCCTGTTTTCAGTCCCAGCCAACCTGGGCTGCACCTCAAAACCTTCTTAACAGCTAAAATAGACAGAGAAAAAGGTAACCTTGGATCCCAGTGCCACCTATTCCAAATTGGGAATCCAGGCCAACTGTTTCTACCACAAGGCATTTAATCAGTGATCTTGGGAACGATAATTATCTAGAGATACCAGAGAATCTGGGGCTGCACTGCAGGACACGGGATGGAAAAAGACACAGAGTACAGAAGGACAGTGTAATGAGGACTCTGTCTGGAACATGGGAGAAAAGCAAGGTGCCACAACCACAACAAACTGTCACAAGTTCCTTCTGCACCAAAACCAACTGCCTGAAGGGCTGGTGGCTGCAATCCCCCCACACACAACCCCAAAGCCCAGCAGAGGCCACGCTCAGCCCAAGCACCAGGCTGGGAACATGACAAGGGCAGCTCGTCAGGTTTGCATAACATGCTTTTAGTTCACAGGGAAAAAATTATTAACTTGGTCAAAACTCACTGTTAAGACTAAGGTGTCTTTGGGATCTCATCGATTAAATTAAATATCATTAATTTTGCATGCAACTCATAGATCATTCTCTAAATGCTATGCCAAAAATCTAATTGAGTCTTCATTAAGTGATCAGATGGGAAATGGGAGCTCTTCCCCCACTATACACTTCAAGGTTAAACTGCAGCTCACCAAGGACTGTTAAGAACTGCCTCAGACCCTCACCCTCAGTCACCACACAAAACCCTCTATTTTATTCACTCCAGATTCCCCCTTATTAGCCAGCTCCTCCTCCCAGCTCACCGGTAACCTTGAAAGGAGGAGAGGTGGAGCTACTGAAGCAAGACAAAGGGGCTTAAGAAAAAGGAAATTATTTCAGGCTACAATTAGAGTATCTTACCAGCCTACACTACGCTATTTGGAAGCTTAAATTTAAATTAAACTCAAGCTGCATTTTCAGTCACCTGCTTGCCACTCAGTGCCTTTCTGGGACTCCGGGGTCAGGGCAGAACAACTCCTGAGCTCCCCTCCACCACCAAGTGCCACGGCTCTATTTGGCCACCCCCTGTCATATGTGGGGGGTGGTGGAAGAAATCTCCTCTCTGGAGTTTCACAATTAACAACCAGACTTAAAAAAGAGTGGGTAATTAATTATACAAAGGGCACCACCACCGGTGTAAACAGCAAAGCAGAAGAGGCAATAGAGTTTATCACCACTAAGAGGGTGTGCTGCTACTGCCAAAGTAAGTGTGGAAGGTAATGTCAGACCAGGACTGTAAACAGAACTAATTTTCCAACATACAGGATGGAAAAAGCCCTCAGCTAATGCCAGGCAACCGAGTGGGACTGCCAGGGGTTGTGGGCAGGCTCCCGGCTGGCAGGAGGATCCAAGGGGAAAGGACTGAGGTCAGTGGAACAGGAGTGACAGGTCACAGCACTCCAGGTTTGGGGAAAGCTTTGGAAAATTCATCTGGTGGCTGGGTTGAAGAACAGCTCTGCTCCAGGGCAGGGACAGTGACTCTCACACTGGGCATTCCTGGAGGTTCAGGGCACACGTTTTTGACTTGATTAGCTCAAGAAATGAATACCTGCCCTTTGTCTTCCTCTATTCTCTTTTGTGTTACACCAGGAGGAGGAATATTAACACAATCCAAGTCATAAATGTTTTCCTTGCACTCCAAAGCTGTTCATTCACATTCAGCCCTCATCATCCTGCCCTAAAATTACACCTTTAGAACACAAGCTTCTTATCAGACCATTTTTTCAGCATAAATGGTACAGCCATAAATACATTTTTTCCTGTGAGAAGTATCTTGTACAGGTGGTATTTTGAGTGTCCCCAAATCATGGGTCCATTATTGAGCCAAGCTGAAAACACACTATCAATTTTCACTGAACTATTGATCAAGTGAGGTCAACCCCAACGAGAGATGCAGAGTACCAGGAATCTCCCAGCAAGCAGCTGGAATGAGCCATGGCATTTCCAATCCCATACAAGGAAAGGAACTTAAAAAATAATATTTAAACAGCTTGCTGCAGTGCAGACTGCTTGTAGGAGAGCTTTAGCAGATCATACACTGATTACAGTGAAAAAATGTGATCCCACCTGCAGAAAACAAAGCTGATTTTTTTGACGCCTGTTCCCTCAGCAGTAGGAAACCTGCCCTGGTTCCCCAGCCTGCAAATGAGAATAAACTCGGGTTATCTCAGTTCAGGTGAGCCATGGGGTGGGAGGGATTGCAAGGAGTCAGGGGAATTTAAAGATTCTGGGTGAGTGTTCGATACCCACATCTGCTCTGCAGGGAGCCACTGCCACATGCTGAGGCAGGAGTGCCATAAAGAACCATTTTGCACATACACTCGTCCTTTCCCAAGGACTCGCACTGCCAGGAGTTCCAGGGAGGCTTTAACGAGCCCCAGCCAGGCAGGCTGGGATGCCCCACTACCCTGGGCACAGCAATGGCTCCAGGCTGGGCTGGGCACGACTTCAGTCACCCAGTCACTCCCAACAAGGTCCTTTTTCACTTGATTTTCTCATTCCCTCCAGCCCAGTTTGTGAAATGAAAGTGAAAACCAGAATAACTCCTCCTCGTACAACCCTGGGCTGTTGGTGCCCTCTGAGCTGCCGCTCCCTGCCCAGCTTTGTGCTCCGCTGCCCTGGAGGGCCCGCTCTGAGGTTGGCAGGGGCTCTCCATGCCCAGGTCCCCGCTCTGAGGTTGGCAGGGGCTCTCCATGCCCAGGTCCCCGCTCTGAGGTTGGCAGGGGCTCTCCATGCCCAGGTCCCCGCTCTGTGCCGCCCAGCCCGCCGCTGTCCCCGGCACAGCCACATCCCCCGGGAAGGTAAAACCTCCCGGCCCCTTTAACTGACACTGCCCCAAGAGCGGCTCCAAGGCCAGCCTCGTCCTCCCGGCAACCGCGGGATAGAAAGCAAGACGGGCAGAAGAATGGTCTCTCAGTCATGCCACTCCAGCAATAATGTTTTTTTTTCCAACTAA
Source organism: Myiotriccus ornatus (assembly GCA_036023395.1). Classification (NCBI taxonomy): domain Eukaryota; kingdom Metazoa; phylum Chordata; class Aves; order Passeriformes; family Tyrannidae; genus Myiotriccus; species Myiotriccus ornatus. Next base: position 18,687,284 of record JAYRBT010000018.1, on the reverse strand, counting down.
GCTTTCAGCAGTCAAAAATGGGAAAGATTATAGACACAGAGCCTGCAGCTCCATTCAAAAAGATCTTTGTTAGCAGCAGTAGCAAAAAGAGGAGAAAAGCCCACAGAATTCCTCCACTTAAAGCACAACCTCAAAACATATGCTCACAATCCTGGAAATCTTTGCGAGATTCAGTGTGTTCAACAGCTGCAGCCGAGCTTACAATGAACATTGCAAATAAATGCTAATGAGATGCTTATAGATCCTGAACAAATTGATTTACTGAGATCTTGTCGAGTGTCTGCTATCAAGAGTTTGTCAGAGTAAACAACCAAATCCTTATAAACAGAAGTGACTCATTCATTACAACTGGAAAAAGCCAGACATAATAACCCAAGCTTTAGTCCAGGAAGATGATAAAACAAGTTCCACACACACGTTATTTACCAAAAAATAAAAATTGTATTTCTGAAAACACTATTAGAAAACATATGTCTAGCCCAGCTCACTAGACAGCCACAGATGAGTTTGCAATACCACGAGTACACTTACACACTCGATAAAGTTATCAATATAAAATAATAAAACCACTTACATAAAGCTTTAGAAGAAACCCACGTAAACCAGATGCATAATGAGCTCATACTCACGTGCCAAATTGTTTTATTGCATGTTGTTTTAGTGCAACCCATGTGTAACCAACACCTTGGAAATCAAATAGGTGCAAACCCATTTTCTTACAAAAAAATCTTACTGTTTGGAAGATTACATTTTATTGTGAACAGTAAATTATGCAGGAGAAGTGAGGTAAAGCTGCAGCAGCTCCATATCAGAGGAAGAAAATAATGTTTCTAGTTCAATAAAACTGAGATGACTCCATACTACTACAACTGTCCAACATGGAGAGCTCTAGGAGTCCTTTTGGGACAGTCACCCATAAGGTGTGAATGTTTAATAACATTATAACTGCAGGCAGGGAAGGTGGTAACAGGTATCCCCTGATCCAGCACAGCCAAGGAGCTCCTCTCACAAAACATAAGCCCAAGGAAGTGAAATTCTCCAAACTGGGAGATCCTCGTGAAAGGCTGATGTGCTCCACTGCTCCTACACTCTGCCCCTGCCTGCAGGTACCACAGCCCAGGGGGAAGGATCCCTTTCCTAGAGGAAGGGCAGGGCTGATGGGTTGTTCCACGTGCAGTTGTACCACAGACCTCCAACACCAACCTATCTCCTTGTACTTGCACAAAGCAGAACATCAGCTGACATTCTGAGAGCAAATCCCCAGTGAACTAAACAAACCTCTGAGCTTTCAGATCGTCCACTGGGACCCAGAGAGCACGTCCAAAATAAAGTCTCCAGATTTTCTACACTCCTCCCTTTAAGCCACGTAAAGCCATTTCAGTGTTTCTGCAGCAACATCAGGAGAATCAAACTCCAGGTTTTCCTCAAAGAGGCCCAAGGCTCCCAAGCGAGTGACAAATCAGCTCTGGCGACTGCGAGGAGGAGAAAAATCTATCCCAGGAACTCCCTCCCGGGATTCTAGTCAGGGAAGCTCCTGTTGCCATTCCATGAGGTTCCTGGGAAGGTGCAGCCCCGCACTCTCCTGTGTGTTGGTGTTTAAGCACACCCTGCTCGGGTCAGGAGCAGCCCCGCCTCCTACAGAGATCGATGGGAGATGGGAAATCTCTGCAAAGCGGAGCCACCCAGGACTCGGCGCAGGGATGCCGACATAATCAGGAAGCTCTTCTGTCTTCCTTCGAGCCCCTCACAGGCCACGAGGACAATACAGCAACACAATGGGATGTGCCTTTTGTAAGAAATGCTTCTAATGCTGCAAAACGGCTCTTCTGGGGAAAAAAGGCTATTGGAAGTGACTCCCCCACCCCAACCGCGGGGCTTAAAAACACATCAACTCGCTGCTGCACACACAGGGCCACCTGCAATTTCTGTACACTGTGCCTTCGCCAGTGATGCAGCTTTATTACTTTTTTAGAAGTCTTATAAGCTGAAAAACGTATGGGAATGGGGGTTCCCAGAGACGTGCATTTCCCAAGACACTCAAGGCAACAAAAAACCCCACGTATGTTCAGGCAGTGGTTCTTGCCACCTCTTGCCAGGCAGGTCTCCCCAAAGTAATCCTATTTTTGAGAAAGACAAGACTAAGAACCAAGGAGAGAAAGGACAGGGTCAAAACAGGGCAGAATAATTAAATAGTTTCCAGAATGCCTGTCTCTCTCAACCTGAACGCAGTAACCGAAATTAAAACCAGGATTACTCAGAATTTTGTAAAATGCCAAAGGAAACCCCAAACCATGTGTCCTAACAAAGTTCCAGTGCTCCATGTGAAAACTGAAGCAGTTCAGAACAGTTCTTCACCTCCACAAAAACAAAATGAAATCAGGCCCACAAGGTGAAGGGGATGAACTGGGACAGCAAAGACGCTGAGAGCAAAGTCTGGTGCATGAAAACAAGGCATCCACAAAACCATCCCAGTTCAGAAACAATCCTTCCTCTCTTCCCCTTCACCTGCTTTATCTGGTGACTTTATCTGTCCCTCTTTCATCAGGTTGATGATCCCAGACCAAATAATTGGGTTTGGCTTTTTTTTAAAAAAAATTTTTTTTATTATTCTTCAAAAATAAAGAGCTCCTGGAAAGAGACAGATTAAAACATAAACAAGTTATGTTGTAAGACAATAAAAAGACATTCTTAAAGAAAAGATAAAGCTTACAGCACTTTCCATTTGAAGTTACAGAAATTTATAATAACTAGCAAGTTCAACAGGTTTTTATAATTTAAATAGTATTTTATAAAATGGGGTTAAGCTGTGCAATTTCAAAAAAAATGAAAGAAGAGAACAGATTAAGGAGATAGCAGCAGCAACCTTTCCGTGGTAGGAGTTTCAATAATGGTGTTTTGGATACTTTACTTTCACCCTCCACGGAACAGCGATGGGATTTTAACTGTGCACAGATTAACAGTGCCTCGACACACTCCAAGGAAAGCTATTTCCCAGCTCCTGGATCCAAACCAGAGGCTGCTCGTTTCCCCAGGATGCCAGTTTGCCTCCAAAACCCTCTCATGCAAAAAGCTGAAGCCATTTATTAAACCCATTTGAACAAAAACTGAAATCAACCCAACATGCAAGTGCTCTGTAACAAGCAGGCTGGAAAGATGGGCATCACCAACAGCATTAATTTTCCACATCCAGGAAATAAGGATTCCTGACGCTTGAGCATTTTGGAAAATAAAGTAGTTGTGTCCTTTAAGTGAACTGGAGTAAATCCCTTCCCACTCCAGCATGGAGTGTTTGCTATGGAAAGGACACTCCCAGCCTCATGAGCCTGTTTCTACACTCACACAACTCCAACTTTCTCTCAGCATTTCAGATTTCCCATTCTTTTGTTCCTGCAGGAAAAGAATCCACAAAAGCCTGACAGGAGCTCTCCAAGAGCAGAACTCCACGGCAACACACAGTGTAGGAATGGTTCGAAATTCATGGCTTTTTCGTTTTAATTTCCATCTTCACATTTAAACAAAAGCAGCAGATGCTGCATCTAAGAAGCTGCAAAGACAGAACATCCAGATGTTTACTCATTCCACAAAAACACAGGCATTTGTCTAAACATAAAAGGGAAAGATTTGGGGGTTTAGTCTATGCAGAACTCCACTGTCCAACTTCAATGCCTTTCCCTCAAACTCTTTGGCAGAGACGGGATGTATTTGCAGACGGGACTGTGTCTGACACCACCCAGGACTCAACTGCAAATCCACCCCTGAACTTCAGAACAGGAACACTGGTTTTCCTAAAGAGACTGACCACGGTGTGAGTGAGAAACTCAAGACACCTCAAAAAGGGCACAGAACAACAGGTTTGTTTGGGATTGAGACAAACACAGGTTTCCAAATTTTTAAAGAGCATGGCAAACCTTTCACATCTCTCCTGTTACGTTAACATGGAGAACACGGGTATCGTCCTGCCAGTGCTCAAGGAAACTCAAATCCCGAGCAATCCTAAAACCACAGAATCACTTAGGTTGGAAAAGACATTTAAGATTGAGCCCAACTGTTAATCCAGCACTAAACCACATCCCCAAGTGCCACATATTCCAATGCTGCCAGTACAGATGGAAATGTGTGTGCTGTAACCCCTCTACAGTCAGAACCACACAAAAATTTCACATGGAATAGGAATTCTGCCATTGATATGGGTAAGAATTTATTACAAATCTATAATCAGACCAAACTCCTTCAGCACAGGCCAAACTTACAAACTGAGAAGACAACGCAAGAGATGCCCACAAAAGTCAGGGACGCAGGAAATCCCTCCAGGAATCCTAATTTTTATCAAGGAATTAGAAGGCAACTCAAAAGCAGTAACTATTTGCACAGAATAAAGCCATAAAGCATTAGGATATATTTTAGTTCCTTGTGTTGCCTCAGTCCACAGGGTTTGATTAGAAAAGTCCTGGTTTTAACACATGGAATTGACCACTCGACTGGATGACCAACAAGTGTGAAAAGCTCCCCATCACTGAGAGTCCTCTGCTCAAACCTGGAAGATCCTCAGGGATGTATCTGCCATCACAGAGCACCCTGCATTGTAGAGACAGACTTGCTGGAATTGTTTTAGGAAGCAATCATATATAAATCCTGTAACTGCTGGTTAAGAGGCAATGAATGTAAAGAGATTGTAAACCTGGGAGCATATCAACAATTCCCATTTCTAGTCAGGAAAAGGAGGGAGTGACACTCCTGTTTTCTAACTCATGTGGCACAGCAGTGCGCTAATAAAGAAGGAAACCCTCCTTGCAGCAGAGAACCTGCACACTGTTGCACAACAGCTCCAGGATTTGCAAAATACAACACTCCCTGAATGGAGAGGTGGAGAAGCAGCATCACAAAAGGATGCAGAAAAATGCATGAGAAGCAGCTGGAAGCCTAATTTTTGTTTAAGTAGGACGCATTTCCTAGAGTTGTCTCCACTTTGATTAAGAAAACATACATAATACCACACTGGGCAGGACCTGCACTTCAGTTTCCAGTAAAACACCAGCAGCTTTTCCTCATTATTATTTTTTCAAGTGAAAACAGCAAAGCCTGCCCATTCTCTCTAACTCATTCTCCCAGCACCTAGAGCTGATACACCCAAATTGCAGAGGGTAAACCACTGCTCAGACTCTGCTGCCCCATTTCTCCCTGCTGTTCACCACCACACCTGCCTCCTGCGCCTCCAGCCTGCTGGGGTAGCAGGGCCCACGAGTTCCATCCCCACTGTGGGATGTGGTTTCTCTGCAATTCGTTCTTAACGGAGCTCTTGGTTTCACCAAGTGACTCATCCCACTTCAGGGTCCACCTCAGGCTCCTCTCCAGCCTTTGCCTGGCACACAAGGAAATCGATTTAAAAGCCTCAGTAAATTACCAGTTATGCCCTGGGCAAAACACCTGAAGACAAACTAAGAGGACAAACGCTGTCAAATCACAGCAACTGCCTTTTAGCGCCATCCCAGCAATTAAATATTGACACCCTCTTTCCTTTTGTGTAATTCAAAGCAAACTACAATAACAAGTCGTGGTAACACCGAGAAATAAAGCCCTACTGAGATGACTGAGCTGTTGCAAAGTGCTGGTGGAGTGACCAGCCAGGAAACACCAACACTTGTTACCCCCTCCCAGGAGCGAGGCCAACAGAGCTGCTCGTTTGCTGTCCCTGCAAAAGGGAAGATGCTTTCAAACATCTTCACTGTCGTTTCAGAGACATAAATCCCCCATCCACCTTCACAGCGGGTTCTTCGCACCATTTCCATGCCTGCTATAAAGTGCCCGTGGAATAAAATTGGACGTTTTCATGAACTACATCCGTGAGCTAAATAAAAGTGCTGCTTCCCCATAACAAGTTCAGAAGAGTGGGCCAAGGTTTTAGAAAAACAAGAACCAAAGACAAGGTGAGGAGGGAGAGTATTGCAGAATTAACCTGCTAGATACATATCTGTGCCTTTGCCTCTTGGATAATTGCTAAGATAAGATAAAGGACACAATTTCACACTTTCTTCAAATTACAAGGAAAACAGGGTCTTGAAAAATAACGTGACATAAAATGTGATAGAAGCAATCAACACCACAGGCTTGGGGGATTTGGAGAGGTTGAGGTGTTTGGCTTGTGGGTTTTGTTTTGTTCTTTAGAGAAACCAGCATCTCGTGACTTTTGAATTGCCTAGTCTGAGACTACTGCTTCCTAAAGGTATTAAAGTATCACAAATTATATCTTATAAATGGTACACAACTTCACTTTATACGAGCGACTGTCCAAAAACCAACCCTCATTAGCAAAGTACACCCCATGGGTCCTTTTAACGTACCTCAGTATTTAACATTACAGTGGCAGTTTTTACACAACTTACGTGCTTTGGAAACCAAAATGCAAAATAGTTTCTCCAAAATTAAAACTTAGCATGCAGCAATTTTACTCAGCTTCAGCCATGGAAGAGAATTTTGAAGTGAAGCTGCATTAATTTCTCAACACAGAGAATGAGCAGCACGTGAATAATTTATTGACGGCTTTTGCTCCATGTCAGAAGCTTTGCTGGAGGAAGTGATCTTTATGAAGTCCCCCAGGAGCCCAGGAAGTTAAAGATGGGCCAAGGAACCGCAGGATTTTGCTGTGCAGAGGCAGCAATGCCACTCCACGTGTGGGGGTGTCATAGATGCTTCCCAAACATGAGAGTTCCACAGTGCCCAAATTCACGGGGCTGAGAGAGCAGATCCATGAGCTCATCCCAGCCACGTTGGCACCTTTCCAACCACTGGTAAGTAGGAACGGGATCTCTCATGCCCAACAGGGACGCATCAGGATCCCAACTGGCTCCCAAGCTCACTGTAAGCACAGTCCTCCAAGACAGACCTCCCAGCCCAGATCCAGAAGCTCCTGGGAACAGGAAGAACACGCTGCTGTGGAACACTGGGGGGCTGGAAGTACTGGGTGAGGACCAGGAAATGTGGCCAGTGGAAAGTAGCTCAGACAGAGCAGGAAACGGGATGGAACAAGAGGAGACAAACACAGCCAGGGAGAAACACTCAGAACAAGAGCCCATGGTCAGGAACTGCATCAGCAGCTCCTCGGTGGGACCGTGAGCAGTTCAGAACCACCATATGAAGGGAGGAGCAGCCCCAACATCCACTCATCTCCTCTTTACGCTTCCTGGTGGAAACTTATCTTTTCCACCCTGAGCAATGTCTCCCCACAGCACTCCCTCTCCAACCCACAGCACCTCCTCGGCACCACAGCTCCTCCCAGGGAACTTCTTTGTCCTCTGAGGATCTAAGAACCTGCTGAGGCACCTGCAAACCCGCAGCTCCCTCCCCTCAGGCACCCACCAGTGCCACATCACACGTCTGATTTGACAAAGAACTTAAATAATGGAAATAGCACTAAGACCAAATCAGTTTCCCCTCATTTGTCCAAATCCCTTTGTCAGTTCTAATAAAGAATATGCAGCCTGCTTTTATGACAGACTCTATAAAACCCTTTCTTTGTCCCAAGGCGATTAGATGTGAAGAAATACTTTACATGAGACAAGGTAACTCTCTGAAATTCATACATAAACAGAAATATCCTGTTGTTAGTCAAAACCCAGGTGAAGGTTGTGTAGCAGTGCTTACAAAATGACTGGAATGATTGACCAGTTTATTGTGGATCCTGGACTGGTGGCGAGTTTGTACTGAAAATGAAGGGCCACATTAGCAATGGATCTGGAAGATGGGGGGGAGGAAGTAAATGAAAAAGTCAGAGAGAGGATAACTGATTCAGTGAAGCAAATTAAGTGTTTTAAAGCTACTGGGACTCTGGAACACAGCACAGCTCAACAAAGACAAAACACCAAAAAAAAAAAAAAATCAAGGCAAACATAATTAACCACTTCTCTGGAAAGCCAAGCACCAAGCAAGACTCAAAGCACCAACCTGCCTTAAAGTTTGCTGATCACTCAAAAATGAGTGCTACTACAACAATTTACCATTAACCAATATTTAATTTCATTTCTGCAGTAGATTCTCCAAACTTCTGCACCACACCTTAAGCAAAGCAGCTTTGGCTGCCACAGATGGCTCTGCAGTAAATATGAATGTAGTTCTCCTCCAGAGAGCCAGAAACAGGACACAGAGAACATATGAACAAAGAGAGCCACAGAAATACAAATTGCATCTCCTACCTAAACATCAAAACATATCAGAGTCAGTTCTACATGCAGAGCTTTTCCACTATTTCCACAATGAGAATTTTCACCTCAAATAAAGCCTCCATTTGGAGCTGGCCTTTGCTATGGCCACACCACTGCACCCCAGGCTCAGCCCAGCACCCTGAGCTAAGTGACACCCAACCCCACATCACGCCACGCTTCTGGCTTCAAAAATATGGCACTCAAACCTAGAGAGACTCCATTTTCCTTTCTTCCCTACTCACAGCAGGCTGTGGGGTAAATTAATGCCTCAGCCTGCAGTGACTGTGGATTAGGCCAGTCTTGTCAATAATTAATACAGCTCTGTAGAGTAAAAGCACAGCAACAAGCAAGATTAACCAAAATCCCCTCTGCTGTGACACCAGCTTTTACCCCTGCTCAATGTGCACACACAGACTTAAAGAAGGACAAGATTATTTATGACCTTAACATAAAAGGGTTTTTTTTTTCTCCTTTCAAGAAATGCCTTATTAAAAAAACATTGTTATTGTAACAACAAAAAATTGAAATAGTAGCAAATATTGTAATTTTTTAACTGGCCTCTAACTTATCTAAGATCTTAATCGCCCAAGTTCTTTTCAAGCCTCGGGGATTCCGGACTCCTAATGCACTAAATGGGAAGCCCTGAACAAAGGCAGCAGCTCTGCCATTCCATGGGCTCGGGCATTGTGATCCATCTGCTGGAAAACAACAGATGAGGCAGGAACAGACCTTCAGCAGCCCCATCCATGGGGAGATTATCCAAAGCAGTTCCCAATTACAAAGTGTTCATCAGATTGGATCTGTGGAGAGCCATGGCCAGCGTTTGGATACTCCCCCTGTCCCCTCTCCCAATTTTCACACCGCTCAACTACTCCAGTCGTTACATCTGCAAACGGCTTGGAAGGGAAACAGTCTGTTTGCAAAACAGCAGATCATTAAATAAAAAATCGTTTGAACAGCTCTAAGTATCAAACGATGAAATAAAATGCAGAAATCCAATCAACTGCAGCCTAAAGTAATTTCTTTGTGAGGGCATTTTTCTTAAATCAACCCCCTCTCCTGGATAATCCTGGATTTCAGCTGTTTTGTTCACTGTGCATCTTAACGAGGCCACTGCGACTGAAGGACATGACCCGATTTCTTCTGAGGTCAATGGTTATCAGTAGAACTGGAACAATACAAATTTCTCCCCAGAACACAAGAAAAGCACTGAATCTCCAATGCTTTTGGTGAATTTTCAACTCTGACCCTTCATTTTAACAGAAGTTCTTCGAAACAATTTTTGCAGGACCAAATGCAACCGCTGGGCATCACTGTCCACGTGTTGATTTGGGCAAAGATGCAGCCTGGAGGAATGAGGTGCTACGTGCCAGCCATGAACCAGGCAACTGCTACAAAGCAATACATGGAAGTCCTGTTTTTATCTTCAAAACAGGTGTTCAGAGTGCCTGCTTCCAACCCTTTTGTGATGAGTGGGACAAATGCAGATAAACACAGAGTTCTGGTACTGAGGGCTGGGCACCAGAAGTATTAACTTTATCACTCAGCTCACATCTAAATGAACACCAGTTTAAACACCTTTCTATTGTAATCCTAAAGTTGTGAAGGGACAGATCATGTAACTCCAGCTGTGTTTCCAGACGTGTTATCCATCCCCTCGCTCAGCCACGACTCCATCTCCACTCAAAGCCAAGGTTTTCTTCCCCCTCTCAGCAGCTCCAAGAGCCAGTTCAGATCTCCCTGTGTATCACACACCTGGCAATTCCTGGACCAATTCCTCTCGATTAATGTCAGGTGAACTGAACTCACCCACCTGAGGGATTGCCCAAGATGGTTAAAGGCAAATAATTCATGTTCGTGGTGGTGATTAAAAATCGTCCATATGGAAAAGCACTCGTCATACGTGGCCTGAAGGAAAGCTGGTATTTAGAGGAGGATCACGGGACAGATCGTTTAAAAAAGGTGCATCACTTCAGGACATTTTAGTCTGTGAATTATGCCCTAAATAAACAGTTTGAATTAACTGAATCCATCTGCCTCTGGGTCAGCCCGGAGCAGCCACAGCAGTTGCTCAGGTTTTACAAAGGCACATTTAAAGGGGAAAGGGTTCCCTGCCCACCCTGGCACAGTCCGTGATGTGCTGCTGTGTGAGGAGGACGCCTCTTGCACGGTTCTGACCTGGAGACCAAGACCACGAGGTCCTAAGGAGAACCCCCAGTACCTTCAAACACAAACCACAACAAACATCAAGGAGGGAAATGGAAAACAGCAGGCTAAACTCTCACACAGAAACTGCAGCAAATCAGAAGGTATTTTGTGTACAGCTTTTGGAAACCCTGTAAAGGTTCCTCATGGAAAACCTCCCATTAATGCCACCAGCACTGGCACTGTTGGGAACCCACCACATGGTAAACTTTAGCCCAGTGGTAATGGATAGTAACTGCTGCACGGCAGGGAGTCTTACCTACGTGCCACGGGAGACTTAGTTTAAACACAACTAGAGCCTACATTTAGAATTCCCCTTTAGGCTGAAATTTGCCTTTCCCTTCAAGAGCCTTACCCCTGCCCCAAACTACATTTAGTCAATATTTACTAGACTTACAGTTGAATAATTCAGATTCTCCTGTCTTGTCCTTACACCTACAGAGGCTTTACCAACAAAATCTGCTCCAGCACTGGTCCATGCAGGCTTTAAGCCAGAGGAGCCAGCATGCTGCAAAAAAAATAAATTCAATACATAACCACAAGGGCCACATCAAAGTAATTTAGCATAACCAGAAAGCATGCTAAGTCAAATTAAACCCCAGTGCTTTCATTAGTGGATGGGGAAGTCTACTTATGTTCAAGCATTCTCTACTTTAAAATTCCCCAAAATAGTCCTTCCCCAGTTTGCTGCCCGTTTCCTGGGAGCTGGAGCAGCGCTGGCAGTGCTGTGTGGCACCGGCACGGCCCGGGGCTGTGACACTCGGGGCTGGGAGTCACCTCCGGACACCAGAGCTGGCACAGCCTGGCCCTCTGCACTCCAGAGTCCCGGGAAACAGCACTTCCATGGGGAATGGCCAACACCAGCAGAGCCTGGGGAGCCTCTGCTGGGAATCAGCAACTTCCCCAGCGCCCGAGGGAGCGCCCTGCCCAGCACACACTGGACTCTCCTGCTTCCTGACGGCTGCGCCTGCACAGAGAGCTTCTGCTCCTTCCCAAATCCACAGATATGGGTGTCACATCCTGAATTTGACAAGGCCCAACGCATCCTGAGTGCAGTTCCAACAGACAGCAGGTTCCCACACAGCAGGTAACCCTAAGGAAAGCGTGGCCTGACGCGTGGCAGGAACGCTCTCCTGTGTCCCTGTCCCGCCTGTGGCTCTCAGGTGACTTAGGAAAGCTCAGGTGCCAAGAGCAGACCCTCAACTGCTCCTGCCCCAGCACCTCCTCCCCTGCTCCCAGCAGGTGCCAGCCCTGGGTTTGTTCACACAGGAAGTTCCAGCCCTGCACAGATCGTAGGTGGACACTTCCTAATAATTTTATGAGCAAAGTGTCAGAGAGCCGAGTGGAAAATACTTCTCATGTCACCAGAGTGAGTCATTATCTCCCAGGGACCAGTCTGGGGACTGAGTGAGGATTCTCACAGAAGCCAGTCCTTGACCAAAAGACATCCAAGCAAAACTGAATCCACAGTTCTCCTGCAAACTGACTGACCATTACATTTACAGGATCCCCACACAGCCCTTCCTCAAGAGAGTGACCAAGCACAAATCAGTTCCCATAAAACACACAACCAAAATATATGAAGGAACAAGAACAGCTGAGATACAGTAAAACTGCCTCACTTCAAGCCTACAGTGACATCAACACACCAGAAACATGACAATTAAACCCCAAATTGTCCTCTAGGAGAAGGCTCAGCAAGAGACATCAAAGCAGGAAGGGAATTTAGAGAAAGGGCAGATGGGTTTCATGAGCACAAGAGTTCTCAGCCAAGTCTCACCTGCTCTGTTACACAACTACCTTCCCTGGGGATTCTATTGCAGGAATAACAGCAAAATTTTGAAGCTGCAGAAGACAAGCAATTCCAGTGAAAACAAACAACTGAACTGAACAGGAACATGCAAAACTCTCACTAATTGAATTCTTTACAAAACTCTTGAGGACCCCACAAATCTTTCAGCTTTAGACAATGATTTAAAAAGTGAATTTCAGACTTTTCTCTTGAGGCTGTTCTAACCCTTAGACAGCAGAAATCTACAAATACAGGATCAAATTCTAGCACCACTTCTTACATTGTTAACTCTAGATTAAAACAGCTGCCAAAGTTCTTTTCCTTCATCAAATCTCTTTCTAAACCCAGGAGAGGGACGAACCCTGCACATTCAGCCTTCGGCACTACTGACACTGCACTGTGCCTGAAGGTCTCAGAAGTTTGGCTATCACTGGATTTGGTGCTGCCCAAAAAGACTTGACTGCAAGTCCTGCAGAGTTTCCAGTTTACACAGGAAAACACGCAGAAGGAAGGAAAAGAAACAAGTTAAATGACCTTCTAGAGTTCATTAGTGATGTACTTGCATTTATCCTCTCCAGAAGTAAATCAGTTTAATCACACCCCAATTAGTGCAGTTCCAGCAGGCAAGGCCAGCTCTGTGAGAGTGCACAGAACAGCACACTGAGATTTGCTAACTCATCCTACAAGCTGCTAAAATGCCTAAACCCACTGAGAGACCACAGCTAAAAAATGAACCCCAAAATCCATGCTCAAACTGTAATGTAGCTGAGCAGTGAAAGCTGTCTGCACATCAGAGGTGGAAACAGCAAGTCCAAAACCCTTCTGTCCACCCAACAGCCACCTGTAATGATATCTGTGCTGCTTTTAAGTCACCAAAGCTCATTTTGTACATACATACGTTAATTATGTGCATTTGTTACATATGAGCACACAGAGTCCCCTACAGCAGAGACTCCCAAGTCTATATTTGCAAATCTTAAGCACATTTGACAAAGATCATTTATAAGAGGGCCCATAAATGAATAAAAAACAAATGAAGTGAAGGAAGATTTACCACTCTCAAGATGAAAACAGCCATCACTGTTTGGACCATAAAAAAATCCACACAGTATTTCAGCACTAATTACAAATACATTCCAAGAAATATTCACTACGTTGCTGGCAGAGTAATTAATCACTTCCCTCCTTCCTTACAGATTTGTGTTACACAGGCAAACCAAAGCAATAGGAACGCTGAGACAATGCAAACACGCCTGTAGTTACAAGCAGCAGTGCCCGGGGCAAGTGAACATCTAATTTCCTGATGGGAATCCTGATGGGCAGTAATTCTGCACTCAGCAGCTCCCTGGGACACTCTGCAAACGGTGAAGGTACTGTCCCAAAACACCCATCACAGTAACTGGCAACAACTCCTTCACAGCCCGAAAACTTCTCAAAGCTTTCAGTTGTGCTCAAGAACATTCTCGGATTTGAGAAACGCTTTTTTACATTGTCAGATTTAGGAAACATCTGAACTGGAATGCTGAAGTTTGAAAATGGTCACATTCAAGTAAAAGAAAGCTATTTCTCATGTACATTATCATAAGGCAGGAGGGCAGGCAGATCAGATGCTCTTGTAGCAGTTGCCACCCAACCCTTATTCCAACAGGGCACTATGTACCTACATGCCAATAGGTCTGATTTACATTAATAACACAAAACCAAAGAGCTCATGCCCATCACAGTGGCCAAAGAACACATTTAATCACCTAAAGCATTCTTTATCCTCACAGACTTCAGTTCTTAAAAAAATCTCCAGACATAAAGGGTGTTTAATCCCATGAAGAGACACACCTTTCTGCTCTAGGGAGGATAACGCACACGGGGACAGCAGTGCAGTGACCCCCACCAGGGCTGGCTGGGAGGGAGGAAAACCAACAAAAAACACAGTATGTCACTCTGTCACTGCTAAAAACTGTCAGAAGGGAAAGCACAACACAGGCACCAACTGTAAGCCTGTTTCCAAATGAGGTGAAGTCCAAACAAAGCAAGCCAGGGGTGCTCTGTCAAACCAGATGTTACACACAATAACCTCCACTTATGGCCCCTTCCAGACCTGCCTCTCCCTATTTCTCCAATTTGCCTGTTTCTCCTCAGACAGAAGGAGGGTGAAGTTGCCAAGCTGGTGTTCAAACCCCAAGCTGGATCAACAAGAAGAACGCTGACAGTGAGATCCCTTTCCCAGCAGTGCAGACCCTGCCCGGGGCCGTTTTTCTCTGCACCGTTACAAAGGTTTTTAGGGCCCGAGCTCTGATGTCCCATTTCTGACATCCAGTCTATGAAGTTCTCCCTCCCTGAGGAACAGCTCCGTTTTCCGAGCTGTCTGGAGCTGCTGAAGTCTGAGCACTTCAGAGCGAGCACACAGGAGCACAAGTTCCCATTTCCCAACAACTTCCTGGATATTTTACAATTGCTTCCCCTCAGGAAGTTGATTCAGTCTTTGCAGCTCCAACACCAACAATTCTCGTCGAGAGGTAAGTTGTCCAAGAATATTAAAAGCACATTCCTACAGCGCACACAGACCTGTTTCTGGCTCCATAACAATGGGTTTTTCTTCTGGCCAAACCTCTCACCCCAAGGAGAACAAGAAGGAACTGATCAGGTAATGCCCAATGCTTTTCATAACTCATCTGGAAGCAGCAGGGTCTCCAATCACAAATGGAAAAGCAAGTCCAAAAGAAGTAATGGAATATGGAATAAGTCACCACAAACCTTTGGGGGGAAGGATTTCTTTCACAGCACATTTAACCTGATGCTTCATGCTCCAAATCCCTATTTTCCCCCTCATCTTTAAGGTAACAAATATTTCTTTTCAAAACAGCACATGCAACAGACCCTTTTTGTTCTGTTTTTACAAAATAAAGTTTTACCTGCTGCGGATCTTATTGTGTAATACACCTCTTACTCCCTAAAATTCCATCAGACTTATTTTCCACAGAAGTGCTACACCTGAAGCTGAAGAAATTAAATCACCAGGACTTTTAAGTTGGGATTTCACACGTGGTGGCCATTCGGTGCTTAGCCAGGCTAAAAAACTGATCTATTTGGATCAATCTGTTAATCCTATTACTCTGAAAAACAAGAAAATGTAGTTTTCTTGTGTAATCCCATCCCCTGCTTGTTCTAAAAATAATCATTTTATTATCATAAACATCTCCCCCCCCGCCAAAGCCAGGCTGATAATTTTCAAGATGATATCTTGTAGTCATGACACCAAATCTTAATTTTCAGAGCAAGAAAGACATTATGTGTACCTCATCAGGCAATCACACTGCTTAAAACCCATCTGTGTTACTTTTCACATGATGTTATTACATTAGAAAGAAATATTTATGACATAAAATTACTTAGTATCAGCATCAAGCTGCTTTTCCAGAGAATTAACGTGAACGCTGCAAACACAGGGAAAAGTTGTTTGGGTGTTGATTTTTTTTTTTTAACAACACACACTAAACGCTCTTGACTCCCAGTTTTCCTGTGTTGTGCAGACTAAGAGGAGCTGAACAAAAGCCTCCCTGGTTGGGAGCTGCAGAGCTTTGATCACGGGGTGCTGTGATCTCCACTTCCCACACGCTCCTCTGAGCTCACAGACCGGAGCACAACACACATTTGCCCCGATTTTCCTGTTCCTTATGAATATTTTCAGGTTGAGTGAAGTATCTCCTGAACTTCCCTCGCAGTAGCTTAAAGCCTGGTGTCTGTCAGAATCCAGCTGACTACTTAAACTCTACTTCCAGTGCTTATCCACTGACTTCCCCCTCCTGCTCGTATGAATTTCTTTTAAATGTCAGGCTTGTACTGCCAGAATATTTAGTTATGCATTAATATAAATGTTGATTTTAAAGCAGGCAAAACTTTAAATATTTAGGTTTTTTTAAAAAAATCAGCTATAAATGATACTCTGTGTTTAAACAATATTTTAACCACTTGGGCAGCAAATATCAGATAACATTAAACAAAATTTACAGGAGCTAATGGGTCAGGAATTGCTTGAAAATGAGATCTCAGATTTTGTAAGGAGGGAAAACAGTGACGGTTTCTAATAATTTTTTTCCCACCTTGTTCTTGGAAACCAAACCCATATGGGATTAACATCATCACTAAGTCTTTCAGCAAATAACTATGAGCTATTTTGCCATAATGTTATCCAAAGCTGTGGGTGTTTATCGGTTTAACCTGGCCCAGGATGAAGGCTGCTCATCACTTCTGCAGCACTTGACATCTCCAAAGCTCCTTCACAACCCCCAGGAGTCAGCAGGAACACGGACATCCTCCTGCCCCAAGTCTGAGTGACTCACAAGGGGTGGTTTCACCGTGGGCTCTTCCCAGGAGAACTGGCTGTAAACTGGGCAGCAGGAAGACTCTGATGGAGCCTTGGGAAGGACTCATCGTTACCTCGACATCCCACCTGCAATTCCCAGCCAGCAGAGACACCAACTGCGAGCCCTGCCCTCCATCCAAGCAGCCATGAAACAGGGCTGGGTGCAGGAACAGAACACCCAGTGCACCCAGGCCAGAACCTGGGGAGACCAGGATGGAGCAAGAGGGAGAAAACGGGATCTCCATGCCCAAGTCCTGTGCCCAGAGCTCTTAACGTTACAGAGATTAATGGGAACTACCCAAGCAGCTGCAAGTGGCTGAGCAGGGAGCAGAGGGAACATTAGTGCCAGGCCTCAGTAATTGATTGGGTTTGCTTCCATGCTCTATCTTTCCCCTCAAACTACATTTTCCCTGCATATGGTTTCTCTTTCTGCCACTTTTAAAGTGATTTATTCTTTCAAAAGGGGAATTAGGTCTTATTTTGATCAAATATTTAGGACCTTTTAGACATTAAAAGCCCGCAGATTACGAAGAAGGAAGGGTCAAAACAGTAAAGGCAGATTAAAATTGAAGATAAGCCACAAATATTGAAGTCAGGAATGAACAAACAACTAGCAAAACAAGATTCAAAGAACTAAGAGGCTTATCCGTCCTCCTCGCAATGTCTGGCTCCTTCCTGCTAAATAACTGCTCCCAGATCTTCCCCACACAGGAGCTGATGAAAGGGGTCTGAATATAGGTCAGCAAAAGCCTTTTGGATCCAGCTACAGACACTAATTAGATCACTTTCAGTTATTAAAAAAAAGAGAAAAGGATAAAAACCTCCAAAACAAAGGGTTTACCCCTCAAAACATCCCGAATTTCTCTTTTTTTTTGTTTTCTCTAATTGGCAGTGGCCTTTGCTTTCAAAGCAGCTGGTTGCTGCCCCAGCTCTGAAATTGTCCCCAGCACACCCCAAACACAGCAGTGACCACACTAAGGAAGAACCTCCAGCAAAATTAAGGCTCAACGACATTTGCAGCGACGCACAAAGACACGGGGGGTCTTTAAATATGTTTTCAAGATATAAAAGAATTCTTTAGTTTTACTAAGAGAACACTGACTGTTTTGTTTGACGCTGCCAAAACCCACGAGGCAAAAAAAAAAAAAAAAAAAATCTGATTTTTTTTTCCCTCCCCGAAGTATACAGTATAGCTCAGCTCATACAGGGCTCCTTGTACCAGCTTGTTTATGCCTTCTCTCCTGTGAAACAAGCCTTTATGTCTCCATAGTGGAAAAACCCACTGGTTTATATCCTTTTCAAGATGTATGCAGCCAATTAAATTGTAAAGTAATACCTGTTTCAAAGTCTAACTCAAAGAAACGATACATTCCTGGCCTGGGAGCAGAGCCAAGGAGGTCACCTTACACCCTGCGGTCACGTGAGAATACCCAGCTCTTGGAATTCCGTATTTTGATTTCCATGTAAAGTAAAATGGGGAGACTGAGAGGAAGAAATATTGTGTATTCTCTGCACACAAACCATGCTTGTTTCTCAAGTGATAAAGTTAATATTCCAGGGAACAAGAAAAGACAGTTCAAGAGTTCAGAGTGATTTCAAGCCATTCAGAAAGACTCAGGGAAGTGACAATTGCTGGTAGCTCCGCACTTTCCAGAACAATTTTAGTGATGAATCAACTATTATGTGACCAGACTATATGCATAAGAATGGTGTAATCTGCACAAAACAACAGTGCAACAACACATCACAATAAAACCCACTTGTCAAAGTAACAAGCCAAGTAGATTTATCTCCATATGAAAACTGTTATGAAAAGACGGACATATTTTAATTTCTACTTTTCTTCCAAACAAACAGCCTGGAAACAGCAGAACAGCTACTGGAGAGGGGCTGCACCAGCAGAGGACAATGCCCAGCCCTGCTACTGCAGTTCCATGTCTGCACAACTCTTTGGAGTTCACACAGCAGCCAAAATAGGTGAGGATCTACAGGAAAAAGATACTACAAAAGGCAGCAGAAAGCTGCTGAGGAGAACAAGAAGGGCACAGAGATATAAACGGGTCGAGACTTGCCAGCGTGACAGAAAGTGCAGCTCAGCGTCCCCATCAGGGCCCCGTGTCACACTCGTGTCACAACACTCGGCAGCTCCAGCAGTGCACCCGAGTCCAGTAACTCAGTGGTGCCCAGATAAATCCTGCAGTTGGAGACAGGCAAGCAGCACAAGAACTGCCACTGCTGCTGCCAGCCCAGAGCAGCCTCCTGTCTCTCAGCTTATGGAGCAGCACGAAGGGTCCAGACTGGCACCTTCTCCGTGCCCCTGAGCAGCTGCCTCAGCACCACCAGCACATTCCACCCCCTGCACCCTTCCAGCAGCCCCTCTGGGGATCGGCCTCACCAGGGTTCTGCTCCTCGCTCAGTCCCTCCAGGTGAGCTCTCCTGGGCCGCCCCACAGTCAGGCACAGGTACAATTTCTAAACCAGTTTTACCTGGGTCTTTGAGCCAATATCAGGCTTTACCTGAATTCAGCAGCACAAGTGTGTGTGCGTGGTACCCTCTATCTCCAACTGCTGCAATTTGAAAAGCACCCTGCAGTTCCCATGCCATGGAGATTTTTGGATGGGTATGGAAGTCAAGTAAACTCACCAAAACACGGACTTCGATATTTTTGTGACATCCGTGCCTGACAAGCTGTTGTTGAGTCAAATTCACAGGTTGTTTTCTTCTAAATTAATGAACGTAATTACAGTGTTTTCTGTGGAGGTTTCAAGACACAAGGCAGTTCTGTGCCATATTCCCACAACCCTCTCTGCTTTAATGTATTAAAAACTGTATTGTTTAGCCCACATGAAAAATCCTTGCAGTGACTATACATTTAATAAGCTTGATTCCTTTGTCAGATCCGCTCCATGCCACAAAATTAACAACCATTTAAAAGGATATTTTTCTACCCGTTTCTCAAAATAAACTCCCCCGATGCCAGAAAAGCTAGAGGCAGAAAAGTAGCACTGAAATCCACTTCTGATACAAAAAAATTTCTTTATACTGATTAGCTGCTCGTTGTTCACAGAAAGAATTGACTTAATATTGGCATCATCATAAACATCAGTGAGATTCGTAACACCTTTCAAGCACAGGCTACATCAGAGACCTACAACACTGAGTCAGGGTTGGATATACAACACCCAGAACACAAAGCTCCATTTCCTTGTAACTTGGGCATAACCCAGTATTTTGTAAGGTTTCAGAATAATAGCCTCAGAAACATAAAAATTTACTTTTTTAATAGAAGCCATGTGCGAAATCAATTGTGTTCACCGAAATATAATTTGAACATATTTACATCTTCGAGGCTTTTCTGCATTTGACTTTGGGTTAACCAAACTCACTCAGCTCTCATGGTATATGTATTTTTCTTGCCAAGATGTAAAAATCGGGATTTATTTCGCTGCGTAAATCTACAAAGTAGCTTTTCCCCCTGAAAACATTTGCAGTGCAAGTGTGCATTACAAACAATAACCCAGACAAACTGCTGCTAGGAATTGGGAAAGCTTTGTCTTTGACAGGCATCATGTTGGAAGCAGCGGTTCGAGTTCTTAATCCTTCTAGAATTTATCACCACTAAAGACTTATCATTTTAATCCTCCCTCTCAATGCCCAAGGCTGGCACTGGAGACGCACAGCAGGGCAGGAGTCCCTCTAGGTGAAAGGTGTGACCCAGTCCTTCGTGCCCAGAGTCACAGGAAGGCAAAGCTGCACAAATCCATCCTCCTCTCTTCCCGCATCACAGGTGTGAGCTCTCCCTCCCGTCCATCCCGGGCAGGACGATGTGCCGGGTGGGAGTTCTGCCTGCCGCCCACCCCGGGCAGGACGATGTGCCGGGTGGGAGTTCTCCCTCCCGCCCATCCCATCCAGGACGATGTGCCGGGCTGTGCTCCGGCCGCTCCCCCCGGGGCAGGGGATCCCAGCCCGGCTCGATCCCGCCGCACTGATGGCCAGCAGCCTCCCCGGCCCCCTGCGGCGGCCTCCGGCATTCCTGCGCTCCGCCAGGCAATGCAAACACCCCCGGCAGGGTCAGAGCGGGCCCGCAGCACAGCCCCGCTCCGGGACACCCCCAGCCCGGCCGGACACGGCTGTTGGGTTCACAATGCCGGCCGTGCCTCCGAATTACCGCCGTTCACGGCGCGTTTGAGCCTCACACAAATTAAGATCTCTCCAAATCCTCTGACACTCCCGCGGTCCTGCAGGAAGTGCTCGCGAGGCGAGGCAGGCTCCTTGTACCGGGGAAAAAAAACCACAACGAGAACAAGTAAAATTAGAAAGCAAAACTTCCCTTCCTATTTCCCATCCAGGCACAGGCTCAGCCACCGACTCTGTTCTTCTCCTATTCAGCTTCGTACCGGAGCAGTCAAGGGTTAAAGTGGTTTTATAAAAGCATTAAGAAAGGAAAAATATTTTTTCTACAATGAGGAACACTTGAGAAAGGCTCAGAGCACCAGGCTAACAAAGAAAACAGTGCTGAGGAAGGAGGCCCTTGCTACAGAACTCGGGTTTGGATTTTGCGTTCGTCTCCTTCGCCAAGTAAATATATTTAAATAAAACTATTCCACCCCAGTGTGGCTTCCAGGCCACATTAAGGTAGTAAGAGTCTTATAATTACACTCCTCTTCACACATTTAAAAATCCTTTCAATGTTTACTTGAAAAGCTAATTGCTGACAGCTAGAAAGAGCATAAATGTGATCCCTCACAATCCCGGGGTGAGGGGAGTACTGTCCCCTCCCCACCCTAATTCTCGGGAGCCCTGCTCCTGGAGCAGCTCCAGCCTCCTCCCAGAGCCTCCTGGATGCACAGCCTGTACCAAAGCCTGGAGGAAAGGGGGCTCAGGGGGAACCTATCGCTCTCTGCAGCTCCCTGCCAGCAGGGTGGAGCCAGGTGCTCCAAGGGACAGAAGGAAACAGCCTCAAACTGCACCAGGGGAGATTTAGGTCGGATACTGGGGAAAATTTCTTCACTTAAAGGGTTGTCCAGCTCTGGCATAGAATGCCCAGGGCACTGGTGGACTCCCCATCCCTGGAGGGATTTAAATGTCAGGTGGATGTGGCACTTGGGGACGTGGGTTAGTGGTGGCCTTGGCAGTGCTGGGAAACCATCCTCTGGGATCTTAGAGGGCTTTTCCAACCTAAACAATTCCACGACTCTTTGTCTGTGTGTACATTATCCATCTCAAACACCTTCCCACAGAGACTGTGGGCTGGGGGATGCAAAAGGAAACAGGATTTTTTTCAGGGTTGAAAACAAAAGCCACCAGCAAACAGATTCATACAGAGAATTTCTGATTAAGACTCCAACAGGGATTTTAACTACAAGACTTACACACAGTTTCCTAATTGCTGTTTAAATTTAGCTTGTGGCTGCCACAAAACAGGTTATGGCCATGTTCCAGAAGTACACTCGAAAAATCTGTATTTTTGTACACCAAAAATCATGAAGCAACTTCAGAAAGATCTTACATGATATTACAGTCGTGCTCAAAAATATCTCCAAGTCATCTGCACAGTTTGTCAAGAATTTACAAGCTTAAGGTAACTGTCTTATTGACCAGAGTAGTTCCCATTTTATGTGATAGTTCCGACCACCATATTTCGTTTTTTTAGTCGAGTGGAGTTAGCTAAATGCTGCCAGATGGCACAAACAGTTCTAAACAGACTTCCACCATAAACATTTTTTATCGATTGTTTTCTGCAAAGTTTGAAAGTGCAAAAACACATGTAAAGGAGAGAAATCAAATTGGGTCTAAGTTCTACTTTTATAGAGACAACAAAGTTAGACTTGGGGATGAAAAAGCCACAGCAATTAAATACATATCCCAGCAATGTTTCTAAGTTTATCAGAAAGTTGTGAAAGGCAACTCAGTACTAACTTGGGAGGTACAGGCTGAGGGAAGGCACTGCAGGGTTTACCCGGAGGGGAGGGAGGGAGGAGCTGAGCTGAAAGGACCATCAGCCACCTCCCCAGAACGGTTTATTAAAGCGAGAGCCCCGGCATCAAAGCACACGATAAATAATTAACATGCAATGCCTTTGTGATAAGGTACTGAACTTGAGCTTTCTCCTTAGGTAAATGATTTGTAAATGCAAATTTGTCCAGCTGCTCCTTTCCTGCATCAAAAGCCTGCTCAAAGATAGCATTTATGAGCTTTTCGCCAAATATTTACACCATGTTAATCAGGTTCCGAGTCATGCACATGCTCACTGGTAGCCTAAAATGCAGGTCAGTTACAATAACAAAAATTAAAGGGTTTGGGTTTTTTAAAAGCTGTTTTTTGCCTACCAGTCTATCCAGACTCACACTTTCACCTTCCCCCGTTCACAGAGAGCAGTAACACACTCAGAGACATTTCCAGCCACTTTCGATCCACCTTTCCCCCCCACGCACACCAGAACACTTGGAAGCCAAGTATTATATCTTTTAGAATAACATCATGTAGGAAATGACATCTCAGAATGAAATTACACCTACACAGCCACCACTGAAGGCCGTGTTAGAGCCCTGGAAGGGCACATGAGGAACTGCAGCACAAGCGGGGATGTTTCTGATTCCAACTGCTCCGAGAGTCTGCACAAATGTAACAGTCACTGTCCAAAAAGGCAAATGAATGAAGTAAATGTGGCTCTGCTTTGACAGTGATACACACTTTGGTCAGCATCCAACACCTGCCTATCAATCCCTAGGGAAACTGCCTGAAGAGGGATTCTCCAGGTGATGAAGCAAAAGGTGTTCTTGGTACTAGAAATCCAAAACTGTGCCTAAAAAGCTGTAACAGCTTCCCAACAACAGTAATATTGCTGCTCACCGGCAGAGAATGGGTAACAGCTCCTCACCCACACGGCCCCTCTGGAAGCCCTGGAGGCATATGAAGTCCTGGTGCTGAAGCCACTGATAAGAACGTCTGAAGGAAAAGGGCGAGAACACACAGGACAGTTTCCTGGCCACGAGGGAACAGACCATGGCCCCACTCCAGCACCTCCTTTCAGGTGTTCAGAGCGATGCCATGACCTGGACATCGCAGTTTTCCAAAGGTCTGTGGTAAGAGCAATGCCAGACAAGGACCACACAGCCAGGAAGAGGGAATTATGGCACATGCATCCACCTCTCCATCGCTGAAACCAAATCCTACCTGTTTTTCTAACACCTTAGGACAGACTTAAATCTGTCTGAGCTCCTTGAGTGCATTTTGTCACTTAAAACCGTTTCCTGGTTTTGTTACAAGAGTCGCACAAGTTTTTAAAGAAAGACACACGTTTTCAATCTTTGGGTCACTGATAGAAACCAACAACTCAACGTACAAAGCACTTTTTCTTAACACAACTGACATCCAACACTGCACAAGTTACAAGAAATGAGATGCCAGCAACACAGGCAGTTCACTGAATGTGTTGTGATTTGAGGTTCAGTTGACCAATTTGAGCCAGCTGCTCTGCATCCCAAAGGAATCCCAGTCAAGACAGGCAGTGAATCCAGCTCTGCATTTGGTAATGATTCCACCAGGCACTCGGTACCACCAGTAGCTGTGAGGCAGAATCTACAAAGGCCAATTATTATTTTATTTTCTTTCTTTTAAATGCACACTGTCACCTCCTCTCCTCCACTCAAGCACTCACACACAATAACCAACAGCCCTTCAGCACACAAGTTAAGAATGATAAAGTTACTCACATTACAGGAGCTAAATTAGATTTAAGCAATCAATAGGCTCCATATATATATTCATCTGTAATAACAAACGTGCAGTTGACAATCTTTCAATGTTTTCTGCAGACACAAGAATGACCTGCATAGGCTAAACTTGGTGGAAATATTTTTTTTTTAAATCACATGAAATAAAATAAAGGCAAAAATTTATTTCTTACAGGTCCTTGTTTTAATAAATAAGCAAAGGACGTGCTTGAAAATGCTATACTAAAGTAACAAAGTCTGGGCAGGATGCAGAAGCAAAGATGAAATTCCAAAGCACAAGTTCAAGCTCTGCTATGGAGTCACTACCAGGGGTAACCTCGCAGTAAGTTCCAGAGCAATCAACCAACAGGATAAACCAAATTGCACAGGTCGATCAGACCCAGCACAGACATTTTCAGCTGCCATCACTGCTGCCTTTCTCCCTTTACGCTGTTTCCTCAGGGAAATGAGAAACTGGCAACAACAGTGAAGAAAACAATTGGAAAACATTACTTCAGCAAACCAGCACTTCAGATCTTGGGCTGTCAGTTCTGTTACCACGAGCACATGAGATTCCAGTCAAGCTGAGCCAGGAAAGCCTTTAACTAGCACTGCCTAGAATGTAGAATCTACCAGATCCTGCTCCGGATGCCTTTGAAGGCTGGTTCTCCTCCTTCCACATCCAGGAATCGACTTCTCTCCCCTCCAGAAGCCTCAGATGAGAAATATGAAAACCTCCATTCACATGCTGTGGTGTTGCCTTGCGGATTCTGCCTCGTTATTATAGGTCAGGCCTACAATATTGACATCAGCTCCAAGGAATACTACGTGTCTGTACTCACAACACACTGAGAGGGGAAGAACACGGATCTACACTCAACGGCACAACTGGAAAACCTCAGCAGTTCCACGAGGACACTCCATTTTCTGTAGCTATGGTTTGTGGGGGTTTTCTTTCATCCACTTCTCAAAAAAGTTACACAAAACCGCAGCACAAATGGTTACCAAATGACTGCAGATATCTAAGCCATCCATCTCTGACCTCACAGTATCCAGAAGTTTTTCCAAAACTACCGTAACTTCAAATAAGGAGATAAGTAAAAAGAATCCATAGCAACAAAAGAACAACTACAGAACCTAAAATTAAGGCTCTGAAGCAAACAACTACATGTGAAGATTTGGATAAATAAGCTATTTTACACTTCAAACAGAAGACAAGTCGTGTCAGATTCTAGAAAAGGAAGCAACCTGGGAAAATGATGAGGGAGGGCTGTCCCACCCAAAATCTGCGGTGCACTGTCTAATAGCCCTTAATCCTAATAAAAATAGTGTCCCATAAAATGTGTTGAATTCGCTGTTGCAAACGAGTAAGAAAAGCTTGCTATGCTTTCAGATGTAACCCCCAGGACCGTCCCTTCATCAGCAGCCACACAAGTCACACGGTGCGCTGTACCCTTGCAATGTTCGGTACAGCTCAGTCTATCACCCTTAATCATTTCTACCTTTTAGTACTCTCTCCTTAAGCAAAAAGGAGTAACTAAGCCCTGTCAAAACACTCTCCCCCTGAACTGCTCTGCTGCATCCACACAGGCCACAGTGCAGGAAGGGAGCAGCTCTCCAGCCCTCAACCTGCCCCAAGTTACACTCCCTGAGTGCCCCTCACCTCCACACCAGCCCCCCAGGAAGGGAACATCCCCCAGCATTTCATGTCAACATTAATGTTTCCCTGAGCAGTGTCTCCTGAGCCATTACACCAGCTGGCAGTGTCCTCAGCTGGGGGTTGGTTTGGCTGCCAAGGGTGCTTCCCATGTCCCTTCACTTCCACACTGTCACACTGTGCAACATCTCTAAGTTTTTCTTACACTCCCAGCCAGGTTTCCATTCAGTGTTATCCTTACGGGATTTCATTACTGGTACACGGATGATTTTGCAAGTCCTGGCCCCCAAAAGCTGCAATACAGCTGTTAGAAATGATATTCCATGCAAGGCAATCATCATTAATTGAGGTTCCCTCTGGACTTCAGCAAGTGAGCAGGGAGTGCATCCAAAGAGCTGCCAGGCCTGTGTCCTTTCCTGAAAGCGTAACCTGTTGGGCAGTTTTGCATTTCTTTCCTCAGGAATGGGTATTCTAAGATGAAACCTGTAGCTTTATTCCTACTTCAGAACCAGACAAAAAAATGAGGTTCCAGCGTGGGAAAAAAGTAACAACCCAAAATTGTAATTAAAGCTGAATTTAGAATTCATTACCAATCTGAAGATAAACTTTTATGAAACATTTTATTAGCAAATTCATTGCAAAACAATAATGCTCACTTTCTGACAAGTTTCAGTCTGTAGATCTGGAATCTATATGCTGTAATACATCATCATATTAGATGTTAAAATGGTGACATGAGACACATGGTGTGTTTTGCTCACAGTGTTTTTCACACTCATATTTTAAGCCAATCTCTCCCCCCACCAATACAGCAGTCTGGCTTCCCTGTGCTCATGTCTCCCTCTCCCTTCTGCCAGCACAAGGACTGATGCAGGAGCACAGCAGAGAAGGAATGATCCAATCCTGATCCAATCCTCTACATCCTCCACAAACACTCAGCAAAGCCAATGGCAGGGCACAGCACACAGGTCCCCCTCCTTGCAGCGGCACTGCCCGCTTGAAACACTGAAACTAAACACCAAAACAGGATTAACATTTGGCTACAACTTCATCTGGGCTGTGTCTCCTATCTGTCCAAGCACATTTCTCATAAAAGATTCACAAATCGATAGCAAAATACCTGGATTTTCTGCAAGGTGAGCACAGACAGTCCAGCACTGAGAACTCCAATTCCAAAGGCACTGGAGCGTCCTACGGACTGCTGAGGTGTCCTGCCACAGCAAAAACCATCTCTGGATGCAGTTTTCTTTATTTCCAACTCTTTTATAATTCCTCCCTTGCCTGTTTTCCAACAGGAACATTTGGCTTTATAAATTGCTTTTGGAAGTATTTCATCTCCTTGTTAACACCCAGCTCTCCTCTCTGCTGTGTACAACACGGCAACAGCCGCTGCTTTCAAGCAATTATTTCATTATTTACAACACATGTGGATGTTGCACTTGGGGATCTGGGCTAGTGATGTACTGGGCAGTTCTATACCACACTTCCCAATACTCAAGAGCTTTTAAAAGTCATGGCAGGTCTCACGACTGAACTGACGTTTTAGCAGCCTGTTCTACCTTTAGAAGGAGGAATTTGAGGCTCTCCCTTCCTCCCTGCAGTTACATTGTGAGGTTTCAACTCCTGAACTGCAGAGCCGTGTTAAGAGGAGATGTTCAGGCTCATTAACTACAGGGGGAAACTGAGAACGATGAAGCTTATACAGGGCTCGACTCCATCTCAGCCCAACTGGAAGCAAGCTGTGGGACCACTACACTGGAAACTCGAGGACAAAAAAAAAAAAACCTGGAAGTTGCCTCCAAGTGCTCAAGTCTGTCAGTGATGGCAGAACACAAAGGTGGCTCTGCCAAAAGGAAAATAAAAGAGGAATCAACAACACAATCAGAGCTACAGCTCTCACTTCCAAGACAACGTAGTGAGAAGTGCTGTTATAAATATATAGAAAAATACTGTATGTATTCATAGTGTCATATAAACATGCAGACGAACTGAGAGTTACCATGACTCAAAATATCATAGTGAAGAACACATGAAATAAAGCAAAACCCTTCTAGGAAAGCACCCATTAACAACTGTCTGGAAGCTGCATGCAGACTATTAAATAAATGGAAGCTGCAAAAAAGCACAGTGTCTGTTCAAAAACAGATCAGGTCTAACTTAGGTATGTTAATAGACAAAAAACACCAGTTAAGCCTCCACTGGTCCAACCTCTGGGTCAGCAGCAATACTGGACACATGTCAGAAGAGTTAAAAACACATCAAACAAGGTAAATTTATCAAAGTATCACAACAATAATGGCAGACAACTGTGCTGGCTACTGACACATGCTTTGACCGACTGTCACAAAACGTGACAGCCTCATGACATCCAAGACAGACATCAGATAAAAACAAGGTAAAATATACTGAGTCCATATATATGAGGCAGAATTAAAGACCCTCAGAAGTTATCCATCCTTCTGTGCCAAAGAGAAACTTTAAAAAACACAAATAGGTGGTAAAGTTCAACAGAGCTTTGCAGATGGAACACTGGAACCCCAAAGGACATGAAGGATGTAGGTGATTAGAAAACCAGGAGAGTGAAATTTTAGCGATCAGTGGGCAGAATCACAAAACCGTGTGTTTTTAAGGCAATAGTGAAATAAAACATAATAAAACACAGTATGATTCCCTCTTGTATGAGTAACTTAATTAAAATCTTACCTACCAACTACAAAGGACAGCAGTATATTCAATTCTCTGAACAGACAGATGAATTATTGGTTAATTTAATCACAGAACAGTTTTTCCCCTTTTAAAATATCTCTGGACAAAAACTTTATGACCAGAGGATACCAAAAATTACCATCAAGTTGCTACGCTTTGATGAGACCCCAAAAAACTGACTCAGCAAAATCCATGCAATCAAAACCCAGGCATGTGAGCCAACACCTCTGCAGTGCACTAAGAAAAAGAAGATCAATAGATTAAAGAAAATGAAAGTGAAGAAATTCAGGGTAAGCAGAAGATCTGAATGCCTTCAGTGGTACCCAGCAGCAAGGCAGCTGCACCAACAGCTCCCCAGCAAAGTCCCTGCTAACGTGGGCACGACAACACGTTTGCAGGGGGAAAAGCTCTCCGATGTACAATTCACTGGTTCTGGAACAGCCTCACTCAAGACAAGGTTTCCTCCTGAATTACTGTGAATGTAAATGAACAGGAAAGTGAAGCACTGTCACACCACAGATGCCCGGTCCCTTCCTTCCCAGAACCACCACACTCAGTCCTGGTCACGCGACAGCAGCAAACCAAAGCCGAACGGGGAGAGTTCAGAGGCTGCAAATAAAAATCAGTGAACACCACAAAAAATGACCTCAGTTTATGTATTTGGCACTCAGTGAGTTCCCAAGGTAGGCAGTCCCTTGTGAACAGAACCTTTAGGGACTTTGTCGTCTTTTTTTTCTACCAGTATGTCCATTCCCAAAACATCCAGAAGCAACAAGTGAAATGATGGTTTAGTCACAGTGTAATAAAAAAAATTCCTTTTCCTTTATAGAAATTTGCCACTTAAGCAGATTGTTAACAGGACATCAAATGATTTTCATCAAACTTTAAACCTCTTCACTTTCTACAACTCAAACACCTTATGGTTGTTACATACTCCAGGGAACTACCCACAGTCCTAAGGAAGTTTAGCAGCAGAACATTGCCAATTCCTTCACTGCCTTCAGGAAGGGCAGATTTAGTAAGAAAAACCAAAACTGTTCTGATGAAAAAAAGGATTTATCATTAATTGATAATCTGCTTATTTTGTAAAATTAAGATACTGTTCAGCATGAATGAAAATGGTAAAAAACCCTGGAAATTAAAGCACCTAATAGACCATATAAAGCTGGGTTTTAGTTTTCCTAAAGAACCCTGTAACTATACACATACAAATCGTGCTTATCTATTTAGATGGAATTAATCAGGATTACCACTTTCATCCTGGCAATTTCACTGGAGGCTGAAATCAATAGCATTCAATCAGTAAAATATGACTGTTGTTTCCACGTTGCTGAGGCATTTTCTCTATTAAGAACAATTTTGCCTTTTTTAAACTCAACAGCCTCAGGCATTATATTTAAATACTGGAGGCACAGAGGTGTATTTCATCAGGACAATCCAAAGCAGCACCTCCTGAGTGCCTGGGACTGTTTCCTCTCCACTGGCTGACACCCCAACACTAGCACAGATTCCTGAAAGGAAACCAGCATTAATTAGTTATTAGCAACAACTCCAGCTGTATCTCCTCATAGCAATGCCAAGTGACACTTTAGACATCCTGCATCAATAAAACCACTGCCTGTTTAGAAAAGTTGGCTACAAACACACGAAACTGGGGATGGCACAAAAACTCCCTTTCAACCCCCCATCACACTCAGGATGACGTTGCCCAAGTTAAATGTTTTTATAGTTCAAAAGCAAAGGTTAGGAAACATTTTGTATTGCTCTTTGTGGAGTTTTCCTAAACTCCCACTCCATTTCCACACACTTATCACCCTCCTCCTCTCGGCCAGGCAGCAAACTCCAGTTAGGTGCCTGCAGAGTCTTCAGACCTCTTTGCAAAGCTTTGCTTGAGGGTTAATGTCATGTGAATCACAAGGGCATTTTATCACGAGGAACAACCAAATACTCTTGTTTATACATGGAAATATCTACCATATGTAAGTTCCTTACCCAAACTGATAAATTTGCACGAGGTAACTGAGCCAAGGGATTTTTTGTTGTTTTTTTTTTTTTTTTAATGACACTTTTTGTTTGCTGCTTCTCCCTGTGATAAACATTAGGCACAGGTGTGTACACACACCTGACAGCTTTTAAACTGAAGTGTTAGTTTATTAGGAAAGCTTCACAAGCCAGTCAGGTAATTCTCTTAGATGACTAATGAACATGCAGTGCAAAAGCCATGCAACCTGTCCATATGGAACGGGAATACCAAGCGGAGCGACGGTGCTTGGGATGTAACCGAGACCTGAATATTTCTGCTCTATTTTTAACCGGCGATATAATTAGAAATAATCAAGCAGCACACACCAAACAGAAACAAATGACAACCTGCTGTTTCCAGAGACCCCAAACGATCTGTGCTCCATCCCCAGCCCCCCAGGACGAGCATCCCCAGCAGCAGCATCTGGGAGTAGTTCCTATCGCGCTGCTCACAGACCCCTTCGGTTCTGGGCACCTCTTGCAGCTCCAGGCCCACCAATTGCTAATTCTGTTCCACTGAGGCTTCCCAAACCGGCAGTTTATCCTCTCACAACAACATACATATCGATTCCAAGGACTTTGAGAATACCACGGAGAGACAGAACAAATTTCCTGCTTTTGAATAATCTCATTTGCAATCTTAATGGTGTATACAGGCTATCACAGCTTTCCTGCTAAAAACTGACACCAACTTCATTTTTATTCCCAGTAATGCAATCCCATATAGATCCAAGTTTATACATAAATCTCAACTCAGTAACAAACAGTTAAGATTCAGCAGTCAGATTTAACAAAAGAGGCAAGATTTAGCTTAATTTGATGCTTCTTCCTGATATTTTTGGTTTTACTCCCTTAGCTAAGTGAAACATTGTCCTAACTCTAAAATCAGTATCTCATCTCACCATATCTGCAAATCAACTAACTAGACTGGAAAACACACTAATGTTTGCAGATACACAAATAAATGAAGTTATACAGCCTTTTTTTCCTAAAATAATTCAGCTGCACTCTTTTCTTCTTCAGAGAGCAATGACCAGCTATTTATAGATGGGATCAAATATCCCTCCAACACACACAGTTCCATACAAAGAACATGGGCTTCCAAATCTGCAACTTCTGCTCATTTAGGGCATTTTTATCCACACCAAAAGGCCAGCGTGGTGGGGTTTTGCATTAAACCCCCCTGTTCTGGACACAGCAAGCAGCACTCCTGACAAGCAGAGCTGGGAGTCTCACGGCTGAAACCCCACCTGGACCTACAAGCCTGGTGTTCCTCTGCCTCTCCAGCCCTTGGCACCACCCTCAGGAGGCTCTTCCCAACGTCCTAAAGAGATGAAGCTTCACCCAAAGCAGGGGACAGAAGACATGCCACTGTCACCCTCACATCTGAAACACCAAGGGGAGCACTTTCATGCCATGGAACAACTCTGCCCAACTCCCTCTCCTACAAGCAGGGAGGGACTTGCAAGTCTCCCTACCCTGTGCCAATATAGAAGCATTTGGAACATCCCCTATTTAAGAAAAAACAGCAGCAATCACGTGGGAAATAGTGTGAATTAAGATGAAGTTCATCCACCACACGAGTATCTCATCTTCCCTGAGAACCAAGAGAGCCTCTCCCATCCTCTAAAGACCAGGTACAACCACCCTCAGGGAGGGAAAGCCCAGCTCCTGGTCCTCACCAGGGATCCCACGGGACAGCACCCATGGACACAGCATAAAGCACAGGAGAGAACCAGAGATTCCCATATTTCCACAATGATACTTCTAAATTCCTGCTCCAGTGGAGATTTTATTCCGTATTGTTTCAGCACATCGTTCCCCCTTTGCAGACTTAATTCACATATTTGGCTCCAACAGCAGAACTTCACCTACCAATTTGATTTCCTCAAACCACCAAGGATTGTTTTAAACTAGCAAAGGACAACCAACACAACCATAACACCAGTGAGCTGTGAGGAGAGCAGGAATACCAGAAAAGAATCATCGCAGGGGAAGATTTTAAACATCAAAAAGTATCTTGTCTACTTTGTAGATCTTTGAATCCTACTACAATATTTAAAAAAGGAAAAAAAAAAAAAAAGGCTTCTTCAGGCCTGGAATCTGAAAAGCTTAGAGTGTGTAAGAGAATAAATAAATATATTCCCTGTCAACAGGAGTCAGCACACATGGTTCCATCAGTGGGGTCCAAAATGAGAACTACCACAGACATTAGTACCTAACGTGATTTGAAACAGAACAATTACACCATTTAATATCAGAGTTTAACCATTCTTACTTTCCCAAGTTGCTAAAAATCACTCATTTGACCAGCAGTTTTTTTCAAATTCCATTTGCACAGAGATTTCTCTTAAAATACCACGATTCAATCAAATCTACACGGGATTTTTTTTTTTTTAATCCCAGCGTTCAAACCTAGATTTTCTTTCAAGCTTATTGCTGGCAACGAGGAAAAAAGAAGTTACTTTTTAAAGCCAGTATTTGGCAAAACGAGCAGATAACATCGCTGCAAAGCTAGGGAGGCTTCTACAGTATTAATAGCCTCATGGAAGGGCTTTAGAGAAAGCCTCCTCCTGCCTCACCTGGGCCAGACTGCGTTTTCCGTAGCCTTATAAAGAACCGGCATTCAATCACGGATCATTAAAGGTAACAATGGTAAAAGGTGTGAGAACGACCGCGGCTGAAACGCTGCCAGACCGCTCATTTCTGGGCGACTGCGGCAGTTCCCAGGCAAGTTCCCCTCTGCCCACAGGTTGCCGGTACCGAGCCCGTGCCGCCTCCAGCACCGCTGCCGAGCCGGGACGGAGCCCGCCCGTGCCCGCCGGCCCTCGGGGCGAGCCGGGAACAGGCGCACAGGTGGGGACGCGTTCGGTGCCCGCAGCCGGCGCTCCAGGTGCCCCTTGTCCGCGGGGAGGCTCCGCCGGCGCTGCCCGAGGCGCGCAGGGGCCCTGGCGGAGCCCGGCCGGGCGGAGCGCAGCGGGCTCAGCCCCGCGGCACCGCTCGCCCCGCCGGGGCCGCCCCCGCCC
>JAYRBT010000018.1:18635134-18652860 GCA_036023395.1 Myiotriccus ornatus | reverse complement strand
CCCACCCCCTCCCCAGCGCGCGCCACGGCGCCTGCGCGCGCGCGGGGGCGGGGCCGCCGCCCTCCCCTCAGGGGCACCGCCGCCCCCCGCACCTTTTCCCCGTCGGGCGCTCGGGCCGTGGAAGTTCCCGGGTTTTCACGCAATAAATCTGCGCTTTCCCCTCTCCGGGACCGGCCCCGGCGTGGCTGTGGGAGCTGCGTGCGCTTCACGCGTGGGGAAAGCAAACGGTTCGGCACCGATCCGGGTATGCTCGCTGCGTGCCGAGCCGGAGGGTGCGGGGAGCGAGAACTCCCTGCGCCGTGTGCTCCGGGGAAGCGCGATCCACTACGACCGAGAAACCCAAAATCGCGCTAAATGCGTAAAAATACCTTGTGGAAAGTTGTTTTCTTAGGGGGTAACTCCACTTCTCCGTCTGGGATGTCGCCCCTCCTAATAAACATGCTTTTCGAGTGTAAATAAACGTGAAGAAAAGGGCGAACATGCTCCA
This sequence comes from Myiotriccus ornatus, assembly GCA_036023395.1. Lineage (NCBI taxonomy): Eukaryota > Metazoa > Chordata > Aves > Passeriformes > Tyrannidae > Myiotriccus > Myiotriccus ornatus. Next base: position 18,652,373 of record JAYRBT010000018.1, on the reverse strand, counting down.
AAAAGGCAAATGAAATGTATTTTCATCCTCCTGGGGGTAATTAGTTGTATACAGCATTTGCCATTCAAATCCCAATCACTGGAATGCCGCATCGTTACCAGCCGGTTCCAGTCCTACTGCCGGATCCTTCTGCTTACAAAGGACACAATAAGGGCTATAAATACACATTCTTCCTTCGTTAATCATATGGAGTGTACCCTTATATTTTTCCATCTCAGCTTGTTTCCCACTAAATTATATTTTTACAACGCACACGCTGTCCTTGCTCATTTTATTATGGACTAATTGAATCGTCTCTTTCAGGACATAAATTATGTAGGACCAGTGCTCGAGGTAACCGGGAGATAACCAGACCCCTGGGGCACTGCAGGACATGAAACGAGGGTACATCCCCACGAAAACGTGTTGCAAAATGTTTTTAAACTAGTTTTACATCATTTGTTCCCAAAAAAATCCAGGCTTTTACACTGGGTATATGATTCCTGCCGAGGAAAGTTTCCCTTGATACCCTCAGTGCGTGCTGCGAGGGTGTCCCTCTTGTTGCAGGCAGCTCTGTATTCCCGTGAAATTATCCCTGATCCAGCGGGATTTGCAGATTGGTTTGTGGAGAGGGTTTTCTGCAAGGCAGCGCTTGGCACAGCCCCCAGTGCTCCAAACCCAGGTGTGGGTTTGGCCGTGCACGGGGACGCAGGGATGTGCATGGCGAATTAAACGCTGCTGTGACTGCAAAGCACCGGCTAGTACAGGTGTCTGAAGCGTTTCTCCTTGTGAAACTTCCTTCATTATTTTATGTTTCTGTCAGGAAGCAGGGGGTTTGGCCACTAAAAATATCCCGGAGCATTTTCACAATGGAATAATTACCTCCTCAGAAGGATGTTTGGGTTTCTCCAGCTTACCCTTGCCGAGTTACGCTGCTATCTGATATGCCACAAGGATTACCAGCAACCAGCTGTAATTTATCCTGAAAATGGAAGCAGTGATTAAAAGGCAGGACTGGTAGTGTAACTGCTATTAAGCTGGTTAGCAATTCCCATCATAAAATCCTACCCTCAGTCGCATTTAATAGGGCCAGAGTAACCACTGTGCTGAAATTTAAGTATCTGATGTTCGTACCTCAGGTTAAATTATAAACATTTCCCCTTTTGTTCTTTCTGTCAGGGGTTGTCAAATTTGTAGATGAGAACAGTCACATTGTCAGAGGTGTTCCCTCAAACCTCATCATGAAAACCCTCCTGAAAATCCCACTGGTGCTCTGCAGAGGCTTCCCAGTACTCCCATTCCCCCGCAATTTTATCCTCATCACAGCCCAGGGCTGTGGGAGTCGGAGCTGGACCTGCAGTTCCAGTTCCCTGCTGCTCTGGACCATGCCAAGGCTGCAGGTAGGAAGGGCGAGCAGGGAACCCGTCCTTCCAGTCCTCTTGGGAAACATGGAGCAGGAAGCTCCTTGAGTAACACACAGTGGGGACAGGAACTGGATCTGGGACAGGTAAGTTGGCAGGCACGGAGGGTCTGGAGAGAGACAGGTTCTCCAGGGCAGTGGAAGACAACAAGCTGGAAGCAAAAACAGGTCTGCCTGGAGGGAGGGATAAAGCAAAGCTCATAAGGAAGAGTCTGGAAGCGAGGCTGTTGGGAGAAGAATTGAAAACAGAGTGGGAATGGGAGAAAATTTCTGGGAGAAGGAACATGCAGCTTAGGGGCACCCAGAGCTGTCCGTACAGTGTCTGAGGGAGAACTTGCTGGGCACAGGGATTGGATGGAAAAGCTGCAGTGGGATGAGGGAGGAGAACCCTAAGTTATTTTGGGTGTGGGATGCAGTAGGGACAAGGGGAAGAGGGAATTCACTAGGGGCAGTGATGCAGGAATGGGAGTGACAGAGACTGAGGGAGGGAGGCAGAGGAGAAAGGTGAGAATTTAGGAATAGGAATGAAGACCAATTGGAAAACTGTTGGCAGCAGGGATCTGACACACACGGAGAACGTACCTCGTCCCCTTTGAGTGCTGGAGCGTGTGCCAACCACTACATCCCTCATACAGGGAATGTTTCCACATTGATGGCCTGCATCCATGTCAGCACAGGATTACATTGCTGGGCTATCTAAGGGTATCCCTAGATTGAAAAGAAATACATATTTATTAAAACAACAGTAGTCAGGCTGCAAAAGGACACACTCTCAGTCATCGAACACTGTGATAAAGGCAGCCAGTGCAGAAGGATAAGCCTGGCTCAGACACTGAACCAAGGTCAGGGAACCCAGGCAAGTGCCTCAACAACTTCCACTTAATTTACTGCAAAAATCAGATGTAGGTATGTTATGCACCCTGTGAGGAACTGTGGGGTGAGCAAGCACAGCACTGCGGGTGGGAAGGGGTAACTGCTGCTCCAGGAAAGGGCCTCAGCCTTGGGAATCCTCTGGGGTGCAAAGCACAGTCCTTAAACAGAGCCTGCCCAGCACTGCCCGAATTGTGCAGTCAGCACTGCCCAGGTGCCTGGGCTGACATTTTAAAGTGTGATCTGCAGAAGTGAAGAGCACTTGCAGATAAATCTGCAACAGCTGAGAATGTATTCAACTTCTGACTGAATTGGATGCTTCACCATGTTCTATTTTCTGACAAAATCAGGCCATTGAGTATTTCTAATTAGATCTCTAAAATGAAAAGATATTTTTTTATTATTCTGTCTGTACGCCCGAGTTCCTTGTCTGTAAAATAAGGGCAACACCAGTTCTCACTCCAGTGTTGGGAAAATGAATTAGAGTTTGTGAAGCACTTGGATACCATAGTGATGAGTCCCATGAAAACACTCAGGAGGAAATGAATAAATCTGTCTTCAGAACAGTATTTGAATAGCGTGCTGTAAATAAAGCACAGGCCACGCAGTGAACAGCGAGGAGAAAATAAAGTTATTGCTTTTTGAGCACAGTCTATTCTGTACAACGAGCGAGGCCGGGAACCTGTTGAAAGAACAGCGTGTGATCCAATCACAATTAAATACTGGATCATAATGCAAATGCACAAAAGGGACAAATTACAGTCGCACAGGCCACCTTCATGTTGGTAATTCTAAACTTTTGGACTCTTGAATTGAAAAAAACACCACTGTTAGGCTGCAAAGGTGTAATAGATGTGTATAAATGATTTCCTCGCCCTTCAATAGTAGGAGACAAAATATTTACTTCTTCTACCTCAGTCATTTAAGTGGAAAAGTGTTTCTCTCTTCTTGGAGATATCTCAGTCTTACAGCCCAGATTTGCTGGTGTCATTCACACACTGGTGATGTACAGATTTAAATCCAGAATTCACCTTCTTTGGCAGTCTGTGCGTGATCATCAGAGACAGACAGTTCTCCAGAGAGGGATCCAGAGGAGGACCTTCATTTCAGTGATTAAAACGTGTTTTGCTTGGAGTGCTTCCCGTTCCAGACCAGCCCACCGGTTTTGGTGCAGAGGCAAGGTTATGGAACAACAACTCCCCTGATCTTCCGTGACTTCTCGGTCCCGAGGCTACACTGAGCCTTCCCAACTCCTGCTGAGACTTGGAGCCGCTTCAGAGCGGCTGTAAATTGCACTGGGTTATCTGTGGCCCACAAGAAGGGTGATGGAATTAGGATTCCACTGTTCAGTGCCACTCTGGCTGTGCCTGTTTTTCTCACCGTGATTTCTCTATTGCTTAGCAGGATGTGAGGTGACACTGAGTAGTTACACCAATTTATTGTTATCCAGACAATTTTCCATTACTGGGCATCCTCTAGGAGCTGGTTAAGGCAATTTGGGGGAAGAAGGGGCTGCAGCACAAATAAAGATGTGGCTCATTAAGTTTAAGACTTAGAGCTATGAGATCCCTTCAGTTTAACCTGCTGTGCTGCCTCCTGTGCGTGAGGCATCAGCTCCATCCACGGACAACTCCTGGCAACGATGGCCTCTCCAATTAATCCTGTATAGATCTCCACACTGATTCCAGCACCAGTGCCCAGTGAGGTGTGCTGGCTTTCATCATTCAGTAGGGGCTAGATTTATTTTTTTTCATTTATTTTTCACATTTATTGGTCACAGATGTGGTTTTGCAAACTGCTCTGAGGTTAAAAGTCACCCTCCGGACTTTGCCGAGCAAATTCTGGGTTAGCAGGCCATGTGCCAGAAACCCTCCAACCCCAGCACGTACTTCTGTCATTCCCGATGTCAACAGCAATTCCAGCTCCTCGCTGGAGTCAGGGAGGGTCACAAGTGGAGGCAGACCTTCCAGTCACTGAGGTGAGCTCCCTGGGAAGTGTGAGAGGAAGATGGAGCTCCCTGAATCCGTGGGTAACGGAGTCTGACACACAAGCAGGGCAGTTGGTGTGAAATGCTTTTAAAGCCTCCAGTTGCTGAGGGAGGGAGCTGCTGAGGTCTAATCCAACGTTTGTTTATTTAGGGATTGCAGAGCTAGATAGAGGGAACCTAGAATCCAAAATGCAGGGTTTACTGGAATCCAATCCACAATTTAATGGAAAAGAACTATCTATTTGTTATTAGGATGAGCATAATGATGTGGGATGTGGCTCTTCTCTCCAGAAGGAGAGGAACCCAGGTAACCCTCGAGGGGAAATCCTGATGTCATTGCACTCAACAGGATTTTTGCCTTTGACATAAACAGGGTGAGATTCCTCTCTGGAAGCCTGTCCTGGGATGACACTGTGCCACAGGTGCTCAGGGCGTTTTCAGTGACACTGTGGGTGGTATTTTCTGGTTTGGTGGTTGTCATTTGTGTTGTTCTCAGGTGAGATTGTTACTGGGGACACAATGACCGCTGAGTTTCCATTCTTCTTCCCCGCCGGCCGTGCCCTCACTTTTCCGGTGTCCCAATGTCTCCCTGAGCTACTGCAACTCATCTTTGGACTGAAAGACTTTGCACATCCAGCAAGAGGAGACAGATGGTCCATGGCCTCTGCTGTGAACAGGATCAACCTCCTCTGCAGCTTAGAAACCACAGAAGCCAGGCGAGGATTCCAGGTGGTGTTTATCCCAAAGCATTTCCAACAATCCCACAAGAATGTTAATTACTGACACCAACAATCTTGTTCTCATTCATATAATGGGAGTGCCTAAAGGTCTTACCTGAGGTTGGGTCCTGCTGTATTGGACACCGTAGGATCGCACAGGGAAAGCAAGTCCTTTCCCCAGAGAGGTTTTAGGCCAGGTTACCCTGACAGGAAGTCAGAAGGAAAGCAGAACCCCAGAAAGGTGGTGTGAGTCACCAGAGGTAGAGCAGCAGGTCCACATTTCACATCTCCTAAGTCTCAGTGCTCTGTGAACACCATCGCATTTTCTCCCGGTGTCTGCGCCAGGAGGGAAGTCTCAGGGAAGTGAGACTGCAGCAGTCTGAGAGAATTCAAAATGGAGAGGAAAACCATGGAGAGGACAAAGGATAAGAAAAAAAAAGGAAGAGAATTGATGCTTAGCACAAAAAAACAGTCATTTGCCTCTGGGTTTGGGAAACCAAAGAAACAACCTTAGACCAGCAGCAGAGGATGCCTGGAAAATGCAGAGCCCAGCACACCTTACAGACAAACCTCAGGACCAAGAGCAGCACAGCCCTTTTCTGTGTCTTACCTGAAAGGCCCAGCTGATGAATCAGATGGATCAGATGAGCTGATGGATCAGAAGTTCAGTGTTTGATCATATGGTGGGAATCCTTCACTCCCCTCTTCTTGGCACGTGGCAGTTGCTCCCGATTCCCACACACCCAGCCCAAACAGCCTGCACCCACTGACAGGAGCCCAAGGCACACTTCCCAGGGGCTAGGGAACACTGTCATCCCTCTCCAGCTCTGGTACCCACCGACTGGTCAGGGGCCTGGTCAGCTGCATTTGGGGACTCCTGGAAATGGAAAGAGAAAGCCACGTTACCTGTGTGAGACACAAATGGATCAGCCAGAGTTAGATGAGCAGGTCCAAGCATAAAGCTTGAGACCAAAGAGATTTGACTGCTGTGTCAACACCTACAGCTCCCACAAGTGTCCTTTGCTCTTGGCCTGTATCTCAGAGCACGACTGTGGGTGTTTAAAACTGAATATACAGATACAATGATTCCAGGAGCCCCTGTTTGAAAAGAGTGGCTGAAGTGTCCCTCTGCTTTGAGTGGCAGGAACTGGAGGCACAGAGCAGTATTAGAACCTTGTGACAGAACAGCAAATGTGAACAAAATTACCTTAGTCCACTAATTGAACAGTTCAAAACCAGTCATTACTACGATGTAGTGAAGACAGGGAGGAGGAGCTGCAGAAGCAGGAAAGAATAAAGACATTGGACAATAGCTTGGGACAGGGACAGAGTCCCTGGAATGATCTTGTTCATGCACTCTCAGACAGCCCTTTAAAGTCAGAGTTTTGGCTCTGCTTCCTCTAACTGGAATTCTCCTCCAAACCTCATCACCCCTTCAAATGCTGTGAAGGAATTTCCTATAAATATAGTGTATTTTTCATGGAAGAAATATCATACTTCATTTTTTACTATGTCATCTGAGAAAGGGACAAACTCAAACAGTTATAAAATCAAACTTTTCGGAACAAGACCTTGTTTAGATGGGGCTTCCAATCCCCAGCTCATGAGGTGCCCCTGAAGGACCCTGGAGTCCTGGGGGACTTGTCTGTCACCACAGGGTCTGTGCCTCCCAAAGCCCCTTCCTGCCAGGAAAGGTTGTGCTGCAGCAGCCGGGAGTGCTGAGAAAGTCCAGACAAGACCTTGGTGATGCAGCTGTCAGAGAGAGCATGGAGGCCTCTTCCCAGGGAGCAACAGCAGGGATACAGCCCTGATTTCCTAAGGAGGGACACGAGCTCTGTTCCCAGCAGTTTCTAGTTGGAAAGCAGAGCTACGCCTTGACTCGTTCTCCGTACATTTTGTTTTTAAATCTTTTCTAACCTCTTGCAATTTTTAAGCATCTCCAAAACCAGGGCAAATCAGCCAGCATTCCTTCCCGGTGCTCAGCAGTCCAACTCCTTACCCCCATCAGTGCAGTCTGACTCTTTCTCAGCTGCAGGACTGAGCAGTGTGGGGACACAGGGACAGTTTGAAAAGCAAGGAACACGTGTTGTGCCGAGGAGCGGTGCTGCACTGACAGCTCCAGCACATAAAACATGGGCAGCCTTCACACAGGTGACGTTTGACTCGCTCAAGCTGCCAATCTGGCACTTCTCACACACATTCATTTGACTTTTTTTCTTTCTGTTGTTTGTTTAAACATCCCTTCAGGGAGACAGTTCTGGAGAAACACCATAATTCTCCCACCTTTCCGTGCTCCTCCCAGGGGACCGGTGATCAAAGCCAGGAGGGCTCCGATGGGATGTGGGGTGTGAGATGTGGGTGACGGTGAACCCTGGGATCTCCCTGGATCTGCCTGACAGGCACACCAGGATCTCCACGGCTGCTGTCACACTGGAGTTTTACCACAGAGTTTTACTCCCTCAGTACCTGAAAGGCAGCTTTAGAAATCAAATTACAGTGTGAGTGCTACAGGCTGCAGCCCTTGACTGAGCCCCTAAATCAGACTAATTGAAACAACAAATATGCCTGAACAGCAGCTCCCTAAGAAATGTCCTTACAACACTCTGCTTTCACTCCTGAGGGAGCCTGACGGGACTTATTGACTGCCTGGGATTTCTGCGACTGCCTGTGAAGTTTATTGATTCTAAGAAATATGAAATGTGCTTCAAAGAGCTCAGAATGTGACTCTGTGTCCAAGCGAGACACAAAGGCACTCAGAGATTCCAAATGGAGCAGAGGGAAGGGCAGGGAAGGAAAGGCCGCGAGCTCACACCGACAGGGATTGCTGGGGTTGGAACATCACTGCCCCAAAAAGAGGTGAAAGTGCTGATCCACCTCCCCGTGAGCAGGGACCACCACACTGTGGATGTTGCTCAGGCTGCTCCCCCCTCCACTAACACACGTTTTTGAGGGATGCTCTTAGAAGGACCAAGGGTTGAAATGGCATTCCCTCCTCCCACGATGGAAGGTACGTGCTGGCAGGGAAATCCCAGGGGAAAATGCTCTCAGGCTATACAGGCAATGGACATTTCTTGCACAAGGAAAGTGCCTTCACATCCCCAAAGGAATCCAGCTAAAAAAGAGCACTACCGAAAACTGGAGGCAATTTAGGTGCTCAGAACAAATTTACATTGCTAAAAGTGGGGGATTGGTAGAGAAAGAGGCTCAGGCTATCTGAAGTTGTCAGAAGTGCCCTTCATTTCTGAAAGCACAGAAGTGTTGGTGTCCAACAGAAATCAGTTTCTCAAAAAGAGAATTCCGTGTTCAAACACCTGCAGTGGGGGCTGAGCAGACACTGAGGTTTATGTCTGTGTCATCAGAACATTTAGATTCCATGAAGCACAGCAATGGCATTTTTCGGCCATGAGCCCTCTGAGGCAGATAACAAATAAGATAGATTTGACAGAGGGAGAAAAGCTTTCTCACAAATCTCCTGTTTTCCCAGTCCCAAATGGCTGCAATCTGCCTCCAACCCTCCTCTCAGGCTGATTCCTGCTCCAGGATCTGCTGGGTTTGTCCTTTCAGAGGGGAGTCTGGTGTTTTCCTGCTGACCCCCCACCCACTCACCAGCAATCAGTAGCACTCAGCTGCTCCTCTGGGGTGTCATTGCAGTGTCCACCACTTCCCAGGCTGCCAGGGCTTTCTGGGAAGCACTGCCTTTGGACAAGGCACCATAGGGGAAGGGAAGGAATAGTATCACTGACGTTTCTTTCATGTTTACTGCTACTACTGCTGTCAATGTGTGTTTTCACTCATGGACTATACTTAGCTTAGAATGAAAGCTGTGAAAAACTACCACTGAAAGACATACCTCAAAAACACTACTGTTCCCTTATTCACTTTTTTTTTTTTAATTGCATCCAATTTCTGGCAAATGCAGCAGCCCACGGGGTGTGGAGCCTCTAGAACCCTCCTGAAGAAGCACCCGCTGTGCACAGGGAGCAGTGGGAACCTGGACATGGAGCAGGACAGATCCCTTACTGTGAGCAATTTCCACACCAGAAGGATGAAGTTGTTCCTGTTCCTGGCTACAGGCAGTTCTGACACATGAAAGGTTTTACTAATTTTCTGTCGAGGCAGGTGAGTGATGCCAACCCTGTTAGATGTGACAAAGCCAAGAAATCTTGCACTTCACCTAAAATTGACACCAAATTGAAGGAGGGCAGCGTTAGATGGGATATTGGAAAGAAATTCTTCCCTGTGAGGGTGGGGAGGCCCTGGCCCAGGTTGCCCAGAGAAGCTGTGGCTGCCCCATCCCTGGAAGTGTCCAAGACCAGGTTGGACGGAGCTTGGAGCAATGTGGGATAGAGGAAGGTGTCCCTGCCCATGGCAGGGGTGGAACTGGATGAGCTTTAAGGTCCTCTCCAACCCAAAGGGTCCTGAGATTCCATGATTCTGTGATCAAGAATGTGGGAATGCCAACACAGCTCCATCGTGGACATTCCCTGTCTGGATTTCGTGGGCGGGGGCGGGTGGGGTGACACTCCAGCAGGAGGGTACAAACCACAGCCTGAAAGACAAATGGATATTAATTAATTAAAGTTGAGCACCAACTTACACACTGCTAGGAACTTAGTGAATACTCCCCCTAAAGCTACCTGCACACTTCTGGAACTGTCAGCTCCTACAGTGGGGACCTTCCCTCTGAGCAAAGGGACCCCTTGTTAGATGTATGGGGACACACAGGCAGCAAAAGAGATGGTCTGGGGAGTCAGCAGCACATACAGTTGTGTTGGAAAGTCTTGCTCACATCAGAACACCTTCCCCAGGCACCTGAGCAAGAGGATGTGGATTTAAAAATGAAAAATAGGGAAGGCTGCCCATGGTGCTGAGAAAACCCGAATGGAGCACACCCACCTTAAAGCTCATCTCCTACGTGGAATTTTTATATGGAGTACAGCTGACACCAGAGGAAGGGGTGAAAAGGCTCCCAGCTCTGTGAAAGATAAGAGGAAATGCAGAACTGACAGCAGTGGACACTCATGGGTCACCAGAGAAAGGGGAAAAGCACAGCCCTTTGTGATTACAGTCAAACAAAAATAAATATGTTGGAAAAGAACACTTTCTATTTCCTGCAAGCAGCAAAGTTTGGGGGGAAATGGCCTATGCCAAATATTTCTCTCTGCTGGAGGCACCAGCGGGGCTCTGACAGGCACGCTGGAAAACAGACCATACGTGTGTGCATATTCCACAGCCCCCATGGGAAACATCATTCCTCAGGCTGCCCTTGGGGCTGTGTTTGGCACTTGAACTGTTCCAGGGCCTTTGATAGCCCAGGATCTGTGTAGCTCATGTTTTGTTCTGAGGGAAAAGAGCAGAAGCACATGACCAGAAGCTCTGATCAGCTATTGAAAGACCCAGACCTGCAGAGCTCAACCAACACAAGTCCTTTGTAATGGAAATGCCATACCTAGGCATGAAATTAGGAAAGCAAGGAGTACAAGCACATTACAAGAAGATTGAAGTCACCCCTGGAATTCCTGCCCCAGCAGAAAAGGATGCAAAGTTAAGATGCCTCTGAGTAGTGAACTGTCGACCCGATTTAGCTGCCCAAGCAATCAATGACGGATCTTTAGGAGTGTTCAGCAGCCCTAACACACAGATCTTCCCAGGAAAACTGAAAGGAGCTAATTAATAGCCCCAGATAAACAGGATGAAATGCAAAGCTGGACATAGATCTTTACAGACCGGTGCTGACTGTGCTGAATTCTCTCCTTGCACTCCCACTGCTGACCCCAGTGAGGCAGAAAGATTAATCTTGTACAAAAAGCTTTTGCTTTAGACTTTTTGTAAAGCACTTGTAGGCTGTCTGCTCGAGTGTTTCCCCTGGTTGCAATTAGAGGTAGTTTAGTCTTTGCTTGCAGTCTTAGCTGGGTGTAGTTTTGCTCTCCCCTGTCCCATTCCAGAGGAGCCTGAAGTGACACCTCTCTATCCTTACTCCTGTGACTGCTAGGAAGGGAATTCCCTAATAAACCAGACTGTTTACACTCCAGATAGACTCTGTTCATGCCAGTGGGGCTGCCCTGTTTGCAGTGCAGGTTGGAACCCTCTGGTGCCCCAAACTCCAGCGAGGTAATGATGCTACTCAGAGTTAACACACAAATCCCTGGGCAGGAGACGCTGAAGAGTCGTGCAAATCCTCTTCTTTCTCAAGAGGTGCAGGGCAAGGACCCTCAGAGGAGCTTTAGGAGGAGTTTCAAGGCTGGTCTTGAACATGGGAGGTGCTTCCTGGGTAACGTACCAGGAGGGGTCATTTGGCCCCTTCTAGAAAAGGTAGAAAAACATGACTTTGCTTTGAGGACTGCCTGCAGGAAAGGTCTGTCTGAGAGGACATACCCTCAAGTGCATTTGAAAAGGCAGAGGAAGAAGCCGAACGCTCAGAATTGAGAGTGTGCCTTGCAGAGGCAGCTCCTGCAGCAGGGAAAGCCGAGAGCAGGTTTTTCAGGATCATGGCTTTGGACTAAGGGGACTAAATTTTGTGTAAATTTTACTTCAGATGTCTGCTTGGATCCAGCCTTAAGTCTCCCTGTTTCTTCCAGTGGAGAACAGCAATACTTCCGTGGTGTTTCAGCGTCACTTTTAAACAAGTGATCTCTCCTCAGGACCCAGGGTGGAAGGTAAGGCAAAAAAAAAAGCTTCTATTTTGTAACCAAAAGGTTAAAGAGAACATCGGATAACAGGGGCAGCCTAAGGGCAGAAAATCACAGAATCCCACACTGGTTTGGGTTGGAGGGGACCCTAAAGCTCATCCTGTTCCATGCCCTGGACACCTTCCCCTATCCCAGGTTGCTCCAAGCCCCATCCAGCCTGGTCTTGGACACTTCCAGGGATGGGGCAGCCACAGCTTCTCTGGGCAACCTGTGCCAGGGCCTCCCCACCCTCACAGGGAAGGATTTCTCCCCAGTATCCCATCTAACCCTGGGATTCAGAGAGACATAATGTGCTTGAGAAAGGTGAATCTCAGGCTCCAGGGCTGCAGCTGAGCTTGGCCCCACTCAGCTCCTTAAGCGAGGAGCTCTCTTGGCTCCAGGAGGTGCCTTCCTTTATGGAAGCTAAAGATCATCAAAACCTTCCAGAGAACAAGCATGAGATCCAGGCAACATTCCCCCTTCTCCCAGCTCCCACTTCCTAGCACAGCCCCTTTGCTGAGGAGGAGGAGCAGGGCTGTGCTTGGCCTGATTTGGAAGGGAGACATGACCCCCCCTGGCTGGGATCTGGCATTATCCAGCTGCACCTCAGTCTTCCCTGACCCATCTTTCTACTGACCCAGAAACCCTGGAAAACAAATAATATTTGGAGTTGTCGGGTCATTCATCTACACAAAAATCAGTGGTGTGCTTAAGCATATTACCAGAGAAACCAGGAATGTTCTTGGGATTGGAGACCAGTGGGCAGAACATTTTTTGCAGGCCCACACAAAAACTGTTGGGTTGTCCCAAGCCAATGTCACGTCCCAGAAGGACATCAGAGTCAGCACTTTCACTGCTGAAACTACCAGCAACCAAGACAAATACATTAAATATTAGTGGGAATATTGAGAAATAACAAAAACTAGTCCAGAAACCACAGTGGTATGTGCTTGAGGGGCATGCCCAGGCACGTGTGTGCAGCCTGGCCAAGGGACCCGTGGTCATCCAAGATCCTGGCTCACGAGCTACATCCAGTCCCTGAAACCTTCCACTGCCCTGAACTCCTCCTGTAAGAAGGGACTCTCATGGACCATTTTAAAGCTCTAACAGCTTTATTTTGGTTTGAGCTCAGCTTCTCTCCTGGACTAGCAGGTATATGGGAAGCTGCAAAGATTGTGAGATCGTTCTGGGAGAGAAAACTGTCCCCTCCAGGCATCCCCCCACACTCTGTGCCCACAAACCTGCCTTCAGGACTCATGGTCCATCCTGCAGCCTGGAGGCTGAAAGATGAGCATGGCTTGGAAAGAGCAAGTGGGAACCTCTGGAAACTTGAAATGCTCATGGGACTTGAGGAAGGGGGAGAGCACAAGCACTGCCCCTTGTCCAAAGGCTGCACACCAAAACCCCCAATCACTTCTTATTCCAGCCCTCAGGAACTCAGTGCAGTCAGCACTGGGACTTAACTGCTGCTGGAAAAGGAGGAAACTCCTATTTGCCTGCACAAAGTTTGGGAATTTTCTTTCTCTACTCCAGTGGAAGTTTAATCCAACCTGTGTCCAATGGCCTGGTTGCCACTGGCTCAACCAAGCACGAATCCAGCGGAGTGAGCTGGGTGTTGGGAAGAGACCGGGGCTGTACCTGTGCTCACACAACTTCATTTAGATCTTTCCTGATGGGAGAAATTGAGAACCAAAGACGTTCCCACCAAACCTACTCATCCAATTACTGGAGCACTTTGTGATACGGATCAGTGTAACACCCCGAGCTTTCCCAGCACGGAGCAGGAGTGTGCAGACACTGCGCTTTTGGGAGGCATCAAGAGCCAGACACAGGAGCTTTGTGGCTTTTGTTCCTTGGTTCTGACTTGCTCTGACTCCTCACCTGCTCACCATTAACACCCCGTGGTGCAGTTGTGTTTGACATCCCTGTAACAAATCCTGATTTATACGGCCCCACAAATCCCTCCTCCTTTGTGTGGCCTTGGGAGCAGCGAGACAGGAATGCTGAAAGGGAACTCATTTGAATCACTCACTACCAAAGGAGCAGACACCTTCAAAGAGCCTTACCTTTGTGAATCAAACTTCACCCTTCCCAAACAGTCAGGGTTTTTCAATGGAATGGTGCTTTTGGGGGTCAGCAGAAGAAGACAAATACTCCAGTGAGCAGACTGATAAACCCAGGAGAAAGCATGACTGAGATTCACAGAGCTACAGAATAAAGGAGAGGAAGGATCCAGAGAAAAACCCAGTGTGCTACATTCATCACTCAGTCATTCACTTACAAGGATTTGAGCAGCTGTCCAGTGAAAGGAGTTCACACTCCCTGTTTCATGGTGTCTCTGATGCTTTTCCACATGGGAATGCAGCAGATGAGCCGTGCTCCTTTCTACACCCATTCCCTGCAGGAAAATCTGCAAACCATCATCATCATTGATGCTCACTAATTTAGGACCCATGTCATAACATTCTCTGCCTCCAAAGCGTGGCCACTACTTAATGCCCTGCTTGCTTTAGGAATGTGGTTTTCCTTTGGTCCGATGGGAACACCACGATTATGAGCTGCATGTGCCAGAGAGGCAGGGCTGGGTGGGGAAGGAGAAGGGAGGCTTCAGCTCAGCAATGATAGTACCTATTTTTGGCTCCCGGAGCCAAGCTGTGCTGCTCCCACTCTGTTCTGATGCTCCAACACGTGTCACTCGAGATGTCACCAATCCCCGGCAGTCACGACAGTCTGGGGTGCTGGGATTCAGCGTTGTGGGGGAGGGAAGACAAGCAGCAATTTTTCTGAAGCCTGTGGCAGGAACAAACAGTATCGTGGTGACTGTTATTTGAATGTCAATATTTAGAGGAGGTTGTTTTTCAGTCCATTACAACACAGGATCTGTACCTGGCTCTACAGTTCCCAATTCCCCTAAGTGACAACTTATTCACATCCCAAAACCCTCAGACAGCACAAGCCAAAGTCTCTGCTTGCATCCCCTGCTGCAGGTACTCCCAGTCCCCTCTCCATGGCTCTGCTGCAGAGACAGCCCAAATCCTCTCTTGAAACTCAACACTCAACCTGGGCACTGGTGCCAAAGGGGCTCCCCACAGCCAGGCCATCTTCTCCCTCCTGCCCCCAGCAACCTGTTCCTGCCTGGCACCATCCCCTCAGTCCTGCTCAGACAGCACTCAGGGGGGAGATGAGACAAAGCTGTGGCTGCCCCACCCCTGGAAGTGTCCAAGGCCAGGTTGGACGTGGCTCGGAGCAACCTGGGATAGTGGAAGGTGTCCCTTCCAACCCAAACTATTCTGTGATTCCAAATCCAGTGGCATCCAAGGGAAGACAAGGCAGAGGGTGAGAAGCAGCAGCTCCCCTTGGCACTGCTGCCAGAACACAGCCCAGCCTGGGCATCTCTGATGGGCAGCACCAGCACAGCCGGAGCCAGGCCAGCACTCTGGGAAAGCAGGGAACCAAAAGCCAGTCCAGTGGCTGTGCTGCTCACCTACCACAGGAACAGCTTTTCTTTCTTCAGCTGCTTTCCTTCACTATGTTCTCGTTCAGGAGCCCGTGCTGTCGAGGGGTTGGAAACACAGAACAGCTTCTCCAAACACAGAGCAGTTACCTTTCGAAATGGAGCAGTGAGAGAAAACGACACCATGTAGACACTGTGAAAAGAAAGGGTTCACTACATTAAAAAAATAACAAAACCAGTCTGAATAGTCACAATCACATTTTGCAGCCACATAACTCCTATTGTCTTTTTCTCTCCCAGACATCTGAACATCTGAATCCTTTATGTTAGAATCTCTTAGACCAGCTTGAACTGGGAGAAAATACTCAGCCGAGTACTAACTTGAAAAGATGGAGTGAGTTCAGACCTGAGTGACTGACCCCTGATTTCGGACAGGGGCTGGCACAGCTCAGCTCTCCCCTCAGGACCAGCCCCATCCTGGCTCCTGCCAGCCGTGCACAGCCCCTGGGTCCTGCAGCTCCATCCTTTGAAACAAAGGTTGCTGAAGGAGCACAGCACTATTTTATTTAATCACTGTGGAGTTTTGGTATCCACAGGAAAAAAATCCTGGAAGGAGAGTGTATTTTCATGATCAGTGAGTACAGAGTGGTATAAAATGTCTGCTCTGCTTCTTTCCACTCCAGCCTTTGCCTTTGAAGTCATGGTAACAGCTTTTGGATCCAAAACCTCTGATGAGACTCCTTGATTTATTAGGTAAAACATCTGGAAAAAATGAGGACTTGTGGCAGTGTAAATCCTCCAGGAGCAGAGAGAGATTTCATCTGAGCAGCACTCCTGTCAAAAAGCAGAGAAACCTGAGCCCTGGCCACTGTCTTAAGGATGCTCCGAGGCTGCAAAGCCCAGAACGGGCCCATTCACGTTTGCCCCAGCTGTGAGCAGAGGAACGTCCATCGGCCAACAGCACTCGGAGCTGGGACCACGCCAGGGCTCTGGGATGGTTTGGATGTCAGCAGCAATCCTGCCCTTGGCACCAGGAAGGAGCTCCTGTTGTAAATCACGGCACACTGGGAGCACTATGGGATGTAAGTACCTGCCTCCCGCCCGCAGAGACACAGGCAGCAGCCAAGCCCCACACACAGAGCGGGTGGAGAGGGGTCAGGGGGACTTTACCATCCCCCAGTTGTAACAGGAATGTTGGGGTGACTTTTCCATCCCCCAGTTACAACAGGAATGTTGGCTCCAGTGGAAGAAGAAAACAACCAGCCTCGGATAGGGCTGGTTTGGAAGTAATGAACCCTGTGCAGGTGATAAACAAGGAGACAGGCATTTTATGGAGCATATTCCTTCTTTCATTTGGAATCAGCCTGAGGTAAAGTAAAGAAAAGAGAGGAGACAGGGAGCAGCAGAGCAGCTTGGTGTGCTTTGGAATTCTTGCTAACGGCTCCTCCGTGGAACCCGTGTGATGGGAAAATGTGTGTGAGCACCGTGTGTGCCTCTGTGCAAGGTGTTTGTCGGGTGAGGGCAAAGGCAGAGACTTGACTCAGAATTATTTACTCTCTGCCTCCTCTACACAACAACCCGTGTTCCAAATTTCAGCGCTGACGTTCTGGGGAAAATCCCCCGAGAACCATCTTATGACAGTTCTTTTCCCACCTAAATCCCCCTCCCAGCAATTTGAATAACACAGTTCAAACCCCAGCCCTGGTGCCAACGTGCTTTTCGGAGGGGGCATAGGACAGGGGGGAAGGGGGAGTTTGGGGAGTATTTTTTTAATCAGATAAATTATTGCTGGGAAAGCAGCCACTCCTCTCCATTCAATTTGTGCTCTATGGGGAATCCATCTAATACCCCTGCTCCGAGTGAGAAGCAGGACCAGCGAGACGCTGTATCCAGCCAGGGAGGAAGGCAAAAGGTGGGATGGAGTGCAGGGAACGAACAAACAGCGGGAGGAAGGGGCTCTGGGAAAGCCTGCGGAGAAGCAGGAAAGCCAAGGGGATGTGTGTGCACCTCAGACAAGGGGGGAGGGAGGAAAGGGGTTTGCTTGTTCTGCTGGCAAATTGGAGCAGGCTCAGCGTGGGATGGGGTGGGATGGGATAGGGTAGAGTGGGGTGGGATGGGATGGGATGGGAGGGGATGGGATGG
>JAYRBT010000018.1:18571244-18635034 GCA_036023395.1 Myiotriccus ornatus | reverse complement strand
GGATGGGATGGGATGGGATGGGATGGGATGGGATGGGATGGGATGGGATAGGATGGGATGGGATGGGATGGGATGGGGTGGGGTGGGGTGGGATGGAGTGGGGTGGGATGGGATGTGGTGGGGTGCAGTGGGATGTGGTGGGATGGAGTGGAGTGGGGTGGGATGGGATGGAGTGGGGTAGGATGCGATGGGATGGAGTGGGGTAGGATGGGATGGAGTGGGGTAGGATGGGATGGGGTGGGGTGGGATGGGATGTGGTAGGGGGCAGTGGGATGTGCTGGGGTGCAGTGGGATGTGGTGGGGTGCAGTGGGATGTGGTGGGATGGAGTGGGATGACCAAGGAGCTTTTCACCTATGGGGAGGTGAGGCAGTTCCAGGCAGGATGGAGGATCCCTCTGGGCACTGCTGGAGTTTGCAAAATGAGTTTAATGATTTCACAGCATTCCCCAGTGGAACTGGGAATGTGCCAGGTCACCACTGCAGCTGGAACTGGTGAGTGCTTTGCTGGCTGGTGTAGAGAAACCAAGGACTGGCCCAGCTATGGCTCCCAGCACACGGAATTCCAGCCATGCAGAATGTCTGGACACACCTTTCATCCCAGTGTGTGCTCCCTGCTCCCCACAGGCTCCACTGGCTGAGGCTGCATCTCCACATGTGAGGTGCTGCGTCCCAGGGAGCTCCTTGTCCAAACAGGGACACAGCTGTGGTGGGGAGTGGAAAGTTCCCTCAGAGGAGGGAAGTGATTTCCCTGAGCCCTTGGAGCGAGTCAGGGACCAAACCCAGCCCAGAACCCACTGCCCCGTGCGGGACTTGTTCTCTTTCATGTATTCACACTGATTTAGTCCAGAGGCTTCCCACTCCAGCATTTCCCATGACTATAAATGCACACGGAGTTTTGAGAGAATTACAGGGTAATGGCACCTGAATGGGTGTCGTGGTGCACTTTCCTGGCCTTTTATTCTTCTTTATAACAAAGAATTAAAAGCTTTAGTGGGAGAGCTGGCAGTAAGCTCAGGAGACAGGGAGACTTCTGAGGATGATTTCCCAGATTCTGGGAGTGACTACAGTACAAATTATGGTGGAAAATAAAGGAACTGGCTCAGCAGGAGGCAAAAGGGAACAAGTGGAAGAGTAACTCTGCTCTGGAAAGCTGTGAGGAGAATACGACACAAAGCAGAAAAGAGAAATAGGGCCAAAAAAAGAAATCAGATATTATTTCAGAGAGATTCCTTCTGACAGCCTGACTGTCCCGAAACTGCTGAGTGAGGGAATTGGGCCTTACACAGAGTCCAGGGATTTTTGGCCCAAAACAAACAAAAGAGATGCTTTTAATCAGAGCTCATTTTCATCCGCTGTGCAGGCCACAGGCTCTCACCAGTCCCCCACTGTCTCCCAATCTAAGCAGTGTGAAAGTGTCATTCCTGACATTACACCTTCCTTTCCCAGGCAAAATTAATGCTTGAAGCAACATGGATCTGAACACATAATTAAACCCCCTCTAGCCCACCTAGCAAATAAACTCATTTCCAGACTCCAATTAACCTCTGAGGTTATTACTTGGGATAAGAGATCTCCCTAGAAATGCCAGAACTGCTCGTGCCCACTTGTTCTGCAAGTGTCAGGTTATGGGGATCACCTTAACCTTGGATCCTTGTCCAGCTCAGAGAGCCTCGGGAATAAAATTAATAATTTTTTGGCATTTTCTCCCTTTCTAAGAAATGGAGAAAGTGTTATCTCTTCCTCTCATAATTTTTCCTTGTATTTTGAGTCCCCAGACATACATACTTTGTTAAAGCACTGCCTATTTCAGAGGCTTTATCCGGGACTGGATGAACTCCAGTGATAGGTATCCGAGCTGCTTTGTGCATTTAGTTGTCCCTAAATGTCTATTTTGGAATCTGATCCAGATTCTAATCATTTTACATTAAGACTCAAGGACTCAGTAACCTCTCCTCTCCCAATCTCAAAAAAAGTAGAACCACCAACCCTTCAACCCTGGATCAAGCACAAACCTCTTGAAAATCCCAGCCTGGAGCCATTTTTCATCAGTCTCTGTTCTCCATGACTCCTGCACTCCACAGGATCTGCAGAGTCTCCCTGTCCAGGAAAACAACACACATGACATGAATCAGGACCTTTTCTTGACAGAACAAGGTGGAGGGGCTGCTCTTGGCCAGCAGCTTCACGTTCAAGTGCTGTTGAAGCCTCTCCAACATTTCTGGAGCCTGGCTGGGCTGTGGGAGTTCTGGGCTGCTCCGCTCCTCCACGCTGGTTATCATCCTTCATTTCTTCTACACCTGACAACACGTGGTCTCTGGAAATCCCTCTGGGCTCAATAAACTCTGGAACTCAGCCTCCTTACTCTGCCTTTTTTCTCCCACCAGTGGGGACTCTACTCTGGGTTTCTTTTTCCTTCATCCAGCTGCAAACTTTGGGGTGACTCGTGGGAATTTTCCATCAGTGAAATTACTCCCAACTCGGACTGACTGACGGTTTCAGAAGGGATTCAAGGGGAGGGAAGAACGGCAGGAAAACCGTAGGATACCTCCATAGAAACCAAGACTAGTGAGAAAGGGCTGCTGAGAAATCTTGTTTCCATCACCCACAAATTCCCTGATCCTGGAAAATGTCCCCTGCTTTCCTGTCTTCTCCAATTTGCTGCAAGTTCCAACATGAGCAGGTTGTGCTGGGAAGGGCTGACTGTGCCAGAACGTGAGGGCCGCTCGTCCCGCCCGCCCTCCCCTCCCCACATCCGCACACTGCAGCCCAGACGATGAAAACTGCTCCGTGTTTACCACCCATCCCGCTCCTCCCCGCTCCAACAGGGCCTCTGTGGCACAGCCAGAGCTCTGCTGTTTACAAGCCCATCTGCTGCTGTTGCTTCCCCTCACCTGGAGCTCCAGCGCTCCGCTCGGGATATCGCTCGCCGTCGGGGTGGGAACTGCAAGGAGCAGCCGAGGATTTCGGGTGGTAGGTGAGCAGCAGGAAGAGAGGAATACAATCTGTTCTCATTTGAAGACCCTGAAAGTAATAATAATAAAAGAAAAAAGAACCAGGTGAAAGAGGAAATTCCAAAAAGCCAACGATGTTTTCAGCTGCACAGTCATTCCAAGGACAGCTTTTTCTCATATTTTTACAAGAATTTGAACATTTAGAACCAGAAGGGAAAAAGCACAAGCATTCCAATGGCTGTTTCCCTGAAATTACCCTGATCCCTCTGGTCTCTGCAGTTTAAGGTCTCTACAGGAGCTACAAGCCTCCACTTTGCCCAAACCTGTGCTGCTGCTGAGAGCTCTCCACACAGTTTAACTCAAGGCTACATTTTTCCAGGAGTCAGGGAGGACCCTTGGGAGTCAGAAAGAGATTGGGAATGTCTGTGTGCCCTGAGGCCTTCAGTGGGGTGCCCAGAGACTGCCCTGCAACCCAGAGCTGCTGTCCTCACAGCCTGGGCCTGCAAGGGCTGCCAGAGGCACTGGGGGGGCTTCTCTCTCCGGAGGCTGATGGATTCAAAACACTCTCTGTATCCCAGCTCTTTGCCAGCCAGCCAAGCACAGTGTGCACATGTCTGGGCAGGCTGCAGACACTGCCAGGCTCCTGCCAGGCAGCTGCACGATGGGAAGCAGACAGGTTGTGGATCACAGACATGGTGTGGCTGGAGTGGAAGTGGGAACCCCACGGCTCCGTCGGGCCCCAGCCCTGCACTGCTGCGTCCGGGTCCTGCCTGCTCCCAGCTGCAGCCTCCCAGTGCAGTGCTGGTGCCTGGCTGGGGAGAGAAAACAGTTGTTGCTGTTTCTGGGCCCTTCTCAGAGTCAGTGAAAATCAGAAGAGCCCAAAGAGCTGAACTGCCCCAATCACAAAATATCGGTGGCCGAAGTGTCTTTGCTCCGTCCCGTTCTGCCCCTCACACCTGGAGTTGTTATTTCAGCCAAGAACTGGCGAAAGGAGAAGCAGCAGCATTTGGAACGGTCTCTGCCGTGCTGGGGTCTCGGGGAGGGCCAGCCTGGCCAGAGATCCCTGCCATTCCATGTGGGAGCACAGATGGGGCATGTTACAAACAAACACCCACAGAAACGTCACCCTCTGTGTGTGGACTCCTGATGGAGCAGGAAGAACTGGAGTGTGGAGAGGATGGATTCTCAGGGACAAAAAGCCCTCCACATGTTCCTTCCACCTGCCCCTCTGCCCGCGGATCACAGTGGATCTGCTGCACCAGTTCTCAGCCAGGAATGTGCCCAGTGTAGGGAGGAACGTGCTGTCCCACTTGGCAGCTCCCTGGCCCTGCCCTGCCAGCTCAGCACAACTGCACAGATCCATCCCAAGTCTGGAGGCTGTTGGGAAGGGAGGCTGCAGCTCCTGGGAGGGGAGGGGAGGAGTGGCTGAGGCACCCACTGTGGCCAAGGCGGTTGCTCTGCCCCGACAACCCAGGATAACATTCCCTTGCCTCTGCAACACCAGTGTCCCTTCCCCAAATGGTGTGTGGGTTGGGACTACCTCTTTTTGAGGACTTCATTGTGCAGAGTGAGAGGTGAAGATCCCAGAGCTGATCAGAGGTCAGTGCTGGTTCAGCTTCCTCAGCCCCAGCAGAACTCAGGTAAACTCCCTGATTCCCAGACACTCACACTGGAGCCAGAAAGTGCTGGGATGTCCTGAAAACATAATGCTCAGTGGGCGAGGGGAGAAAGACCAAAATTAGACTTTGCAAAAAGTTCCAGCATCGTTCACTCCCAGGAATGGCTCTGTTTCAGCTGAACTGTTCCTCGGAGTAGCTGTGTCTCAGCCCAGTGCTGCAGCTCTGGGGGTCTGGAGCAGGACCTCTGAGCACACATGCTCCTCATTAATGCTAATCCAGGAGCAGCAAGGATCCGAGAGCAGAACCTCGGAGAGGATTAAATCCACAGACACCGCCCCGCGGGGCTGGGATGCAGGGAGGGATCCGACCTGAACCTCCTCCAAAACACGCACTCAGAGCTGGTTGCTCTGGTTTGGACCCGACTCTGGCAAGATGGAAAGAGCTCAGGGAGATGGTGAAATAGAGGCGAAGGAAGAAAGGAAAACAATCTGTTCTCTCAGCCCCCCAAAAAGCAGCGTTTCACCGCTGGGGCTCTCAGTGTGCACAACAAACTTGTCTCCCTTCCCTCGCTCCCGCTTACATTGTTCACTTTCCTGCAAATTGTTTCCACATTCTGTATAAATAACCCCGGTGCCAGCGAGGGGGAGGGGGAGTGCGGGGAAGGGGTGGGAGGAAATCCAATGGCTTTGTTACTTTGGAGGAGAAGGTGGAGGATGGTGAGGAGCGCTGGAGCTGCAGCCCCGGCAAACGGAGCTGAGAGTTGCCATCGAGCCTGTGTTCAGACCTGGAGGAAGAAGAGTAAACAAGGGGGAGATTATATATAATTACAGACAATCATGTTGCCGGGGATAAACAGGAATCAAAAGCATGGAGGCACTGGAGTCTGGCACATCCCCAAGCACAGAACAGAAGCCAGCGAGAGGCAACGCGGCTGCAACGCGCTTCCCTTCGGGCCTGGTTTCACTTAGCTCAGGGCTGGGGTTTTTTTTCCTCTCTTTTTGGCTGGAGGCATTCCCCCATAAAGAGAGGAGCCCATCCAATGGGAAACAGAAGCCAAACTGAAGTCAGCAGAATCCTTGTCTGCGACATTAATAGATTATTACCCTGTGAGAAACGTCAGAAACATTTGGAAAAGATACAGCCTGCTGAGGTCAGCAGGAACAACAACAACAGGAATTTCTGAACAAAAATGGCTTTAGAAACTCCAGAGGCTGTGCTGGAGTGTCCTGTGGGCAGCTCCTCCTTTGCAGAGTGTAGAGGGTGAGCTCCAGCTTCGGGTGGCACTTGGGCCCTGCTCATGGCTCCCGAGGATCCGAGGTTTGCAAAGGGGCACAGAGGGGAAACAAGGAACAAACAAAGCCAAGGAGCACAAGAGAAATAAAGGCAGATGGCCCATAAGGGCTGTGCTGTGGCTTTTTAAAGGAGGACTTGGGGGGATTTAAAAAAGAGAAATTAAAGGCACCTCCTTCATCCTTCTTCTCCCTCCCTTGAAGGCTCTGGAGAGTTACAGGCAGGGAACAAAGGACGGCGACCTCGGCCGGTGACAGAAGGAGGGTTGTTCAGCAAGGCACTGCACACAGCTCTTTCCCAGGCACTGCTTGAAATCCAAACAGCTTCCAGCCCACTGAATACTTAAACCATTTTCCTGATCTCTCAGCTGTTCTTCATTGAGAACACCAGCAGGTACTTCAAAGCAAGAAAGCAGAGAGGAAAAATAAACATATAATAGGAATAACCAAACCTGTGTTTAGAATCTGTGTAACAGCAGGGGAAGCAGGGTTCGCACACAGGCTCCTCCACCTTCTACCTCTCAGTACAGGTGCTCTAAGTATCCTTTCTCCTAAGGAAAGAAAAGGCATTTTTAAAGGGAAATGATATTTACTCCATGAAAACAGTGTCACAGTTTGGTGAATGATGATATCACCTGGCTACCTTGGTTAATAGTACTTCATGTATTTTCTGTGAATTCCTCATTGTGGGCATTCTTCCTCTGGGATTTCTTATGACAAGCCCTTCATCAGAAGGGGTACCTGTGTGTGTACATGCATGTGCATAAGTGCAAGATCTCTCTACTGACCGTGTAGAAACTGTTCAGGTATCACAGATGAAGTTGGTCTAAGCATAAAACAGCTCAAATCTGATGGAAGTAGATCAGAAAGAGCAGAGGGAAATAACTAGAAAATACAGGAATGGGTTAAAAAAAGCCATTTGGGGTCCAATTCTTATCTGCTCTACATTCACATGGACTCTGTGAGGTAATATTTAAGCCATCTCCTCCCACGCCAAGTTACAACAGCTCCTTCCAAACATCCCAGACAGCGCAGAGAACCAAGAATAAAAACAAGTTAACACAGCGATAGCAGAAATAATCTGAGTGTGTCCTCTGACCACGTGCCCATGAGCCACGTGGGGCAGACACAGTGTCAGCAGTTGAGCAACATGGTGAGAGACTAGATCTGGACAGATTAGGTCCACTTCACTTTCTCTTTCATTTATACCTGACCAAGAAGGGGGAAGGAGACAGAGCTCTCGTCCCGCTGTTCTGTCAAAAATGAAATGAGGTTACGGGTCTCCTGCAAGCGCCAATGAACATCAATCACAAAATCCTCATCAAGGCACAAAACACAGTCCCTCGGCGTTATTAGACAGCAAGAATTAGAAGTTTATCAAGCTGGAAAGAGCAGATCCTCGAGGGAGAATGGATTTCATAAGCAAGCAGCAAATCCTTCTCCAGGCACCTCGGTGCGACTTGCGAGGCAGCGAGAAAATGAGAAGAGCTCCTACCTAAAGAGAAACACACAGCGAGTGCTCCCAGCAGGCATCTTAGGAAAGGCCCTCAGCGGGATAGAGTGTCAATCCTTCCTCGCCTCTTCCTGCTTTCCTGAAGCAAAGGGGGAAAAAAGACAGGGAGAACAAAACAGAGAATGATATTTGCATTGCTGCTTATTTTTGCCCTGCAAAACAAATCTGTTTGTGCTGGAGGAAAGGTTTCCACTGGCTTTGTCACGAAACCTCTGCAGTTGGGTATGTCAGCCCTGGTTTAGGACAGGCTGGAGGCAGGAATATCAGCCTGACACATCACACAGAGGTACATCCCCAGAGCTCTCCAAGGACCCAGCACTGGAACAGCTGCTGCTGAAGGTCGGCAGAGGCAAAACCCAACTGCATTTCACTCTGGGAATCCCAGTTTGGATACTGGAACCTGGCCATGGGGAATGAAAACACGACTGAAGCATTTCTTTATTCCAAGCCTTCCTGGCTGCCTTGGAGCGCTGGCCTGGTTCCCACTTCTGGAACCTCCAACAGCGGAGGGACGCAGAGTAATGAGGGGTTTGTCCCAGCTCCTCGCTGGTGGTGCTGGAAATCCTTCTATTCCCAATCCTAGAGGCCACTATCATGCTCTAAAATGTCCAAGTGCACGGACAGAGAGGGGACACTTCCCACAGTTGGGACCAGTGGCTGTGGGAAACTTGGGGATGAGCTGCACCATCGGGGCCCTCTCCAAGTCCCTATCTCCTGCTTAGATGCTCAGGAGGCAGATGCTTAAAACTGCCACCCAGAAAACGTGCTTCCCTGTCACTGTTCACACGCTGACACCCCTTACACAGCCACTTTGGAAATAAACATTTCCATGTTTATGAAATAAGCCATGGCATCGACGGGCAGGGGTGAGCACAGCCCTCCAGGCCAGAGCTGCTGAGCACAGGCACCTTCCAATATGCTGCTGGAATGAAGGCAGCAGGGGAACAAAACGTTTTGCTTAATGAAAAAAAGCCCTGCTTCGAGCTTCTGAAGGGTTATTATAAGCTGTGGTGTGATGGAACTCGATACATAAGTCTCCTTATATTTAATAAAACATGTTATCGATCTTTTCCTGCGGAGAAACTTCAATGAACACTTTTTTGTTTAAATCTTTTGTTGCAGATATTGATTATTCACTGAAAATCCAGGCCCCAAAGATGTGACCAAATGATTTGACAAAAAAACCCCCTCTGATT
The DNA here is from genome assembly GCA_036023395.1 of Myiotriccus ornatus. Lineage (NCBI taxonomy): Eukaryota > Metazoa > Chordata > Aves > Passeriformes > Tyrannidae > Myiotriccus > Myiotriccus ornatus. Next base: position 18,626,466 of record JAYRBT010000018.1, on the reverse strand, counting down.
TCTGCACCAAAGCAGACATTTCCAAACGGGGACAACCCTTTTGCTGTGCAGGATCACAGTGCTGATGGTGAGTTTATAATTAGCCCATACAAATGCATATGCAGATGTACATAACTGCATTTCAGAGGAAACTACTCAGCCCCTAAAGCAAAAACGCAGCTACAATGGGAGCCAGAGAAATGCAGCAAGCATTCTGATCTTAGCAGATCATTAAAGCAGATTAATCAAAGTTAATTTATTACCAAGGCTCCCACAACAGCCCACTTGAAGGGCTGTGACATCCAAGCCACGTCTGCTGAGGAGGCACCACTCCCTTTGCTATCAAATCGCTTTCTCACACAGCAGATCCACCAGCCAATGGCTCAAACACCTGTGCTTTTATACCTGATGCAACATGAAGGTGCCATTGATTAAAACACGTATTTATGTTTCTTTAAAACGCCAGATCCCCTCCTGCATCCTGGCTGTACTGCAGGTCTGATGGGATTTATTTTCCGAGCTGGAGGGGGTGGTGAAGCAGATCAGGAGGCGGCGATTGAGACGCACGTGAGACAGAAGGAGGCAAAGAGAGAGAAAGGAAGGAGGAAAGATCAATTAAGGGTCTGATCCCGGTGAGCAAAGAAGCCCAAATATGTCCCTAAAGTTCCCACCGTCGGCCCAGAGGCGTTAGCAATGGCACGGGGAGGGACGCGGTGCTCTGTGGCAGCAGCCCAGCGCCTGTTCCAGGGCCGGGGCACAAATCCCCAGATTACAATAAGGCAGCTTGAAGGTGACAGATTCCATTGTTGAAGGTGATAAAATTCCACGTGCTCGCTGCAAAACAAGGGCTGGAGCTCAGCCCGCGGACAGGGAGGCAGCGCCCCGGGCAGCGCGGTGGGAGCGTTCTCCCGCTCTCCCGGCCCTGGAAATCACTGGAGGCGCGCCCGGGTGCCCGAGGTGGGTGACAGGTTTGCTCTTGCCTGACACGGCGCAGGTGAGCCGCTGCCTGCGAACACAGCCTCTGTGTTCCCACCCTTGCCCTGCGATGTGGTGGCGATGCCGGAGAGCGGCGATTCCCGGGAAAGGGGTAACACAGCACAGGGCACACAGGGCAGGAGAGGTGAGGGACAGCCAGGCAGGATCCTGCAGAATGCACGTGAACAAACTGATCACTGCACCTTCTCCTGCTCGTGTTTGGTTTAACTGCTCTCCCCCAGCTCCCTCAGATCTCCCATGGAGGAGGGGGCGTCATACCAGCACGGGCCCATCATGAACGAGGTGTCCCAAAAGCTTCAGGCTTTGTTTTCCAGAATAACCCCCAAGGCTGTTACACAGAGAAAACACCCATTGAGCAAAAGCCTGACCTTCACTGTCCTTCACTCTTTGTGCCCACTGTGCTGCAGAGGCCCCGTGGAAAGGCTCGGCAAGGACAGGTACTGACTTCTGGTCACGCAGAGGGGCAGCTTGGTCTGGCCACTGCCCCAACCAGGCTGCTTGAAATGCAGCAAAGACTCAGCAACACAGATGTGAAAACAACAGGAAAATCAAAGCCTGAGACTAAAGGAGCAATTAGACGAGCCTCGGAATATATTTGAGTCAAATCAATCCATACAAGAATTTCAGTCACGGCGTGCTGGTGCCCACACTACTCCCTCCTTTCCTCCTTCCCCCCCAACCCAGGCTCAGATCCAACCTCCCTGTCTGCTTCATCAGAATATGCACGAAGTGCAGTGACAACACATCTCCTAAGATGCTTTATCAGTTTTGCAAAGTCCCAGTTCATCCTCCTCTTGTGGTTCCATTTACATATTGATGTATTTATTCCCCTCTCTCCAGGCAGGCCCCATGAGATTAAAGTATTTTATTTACAAAGACATGGGGGTTGCTGCTCCTAACAATTAATTCAGCAGGATGGAACTTTGCCTGTGCTCGCAGATTGATGTGTGATCAGAGCGATCGGCCCCGTCAGCGATTCGGGTGCAGCCGGGGCAGGACTGGCTACACCCCATCCCTACAAACCAGTCAGTGGCTGCTGCAACTGGGAGAAATGAATTGGGGTGGTGGGAGGGCCAATATGCAGAAGGGAAAGGTAATGATGCAGCAGGAGTGATGGATAAAACCTGGAGGAGAAACTTTGCCAACAGGGCTCACCTTCAAAGGCTGGTGCTTCAGAGTGGTTTGTGCCTCGTGGGGACTCGCAGGCTCTTGGGAGCTGCCCCTGCTCCATCTCACCCATCCAAGTGAGGTGCACAAGGCTGCAGCACGTGTTCCTGCTGGATCCTCTGCCTCCCACCAGGTGAAACAGGTCCATCAGAGCACTTCAGGCTCCCTGAAACGCAGCAGCTGAAAAGTCACCTGCCTATTCAGCCCGGTATAAATCTGGCACACTATTGCCTCTCCCTGACAGCAGCCTCATGTGGCACCGCCGTTCCTCCCAGTGCCTCTGACATTTCAAAATTATATTTAGAGACCTGGATGGGAATTTAGTTCTGAAGTTTTGTGCTGCACACTGTCATATAAATATTCAGCACTGCCGGCCGTTGGCTCTGTCGGTGCGGAGCGAGCCCGTGCCGGTGCCTCTAATTAACAGGCTGAGGCAGCCCAAGGAAGGGCACCAAACACTGGTGGAACCCTCTTAGAAGTCAGCACGTGTCTGCCTATTAATTCTCACCCTGATCTTTTGCATGGCACTATCGCCAGGCTAATTAATCACCGGTGCGAGCTCCAGCATTAATTGGAACAATGAATCATTTTTTTTGTCTGTTCCTGGCCACTTTCAGCCTGTAGGAATGTGGGTACTGCCGTTACTTTAATAATTGTTATAAATATAGAGGCAGCAGCACACATTACATTTGGTAGGCATTAAAAAAGACGTGGTATTTGGCCTGGAGCATTAACAATCTGGTGCGTGTTCAGGGGAGTGATGGATGCAGCGCTCTGACAGCCTGGAAATGTGCTCTCTGAATCACCTTAATCCAGGACACTTTATGAAGGTGCTGGAGAAAGCAAAGGCTTTAGGAATCCAGTGTCTGGATCAACAGGCTTTGGCAGGTCTTGGCCACTCGTGGCTTGTTGGGACTTCCAAGGTGCCCAGGGATGGGAACACGTCTCCGTGTACTGCACGAGGGGGAGGAAAAGCTGCTGACGGTGCTGCTCTGGGAGATCAGATTATAACTGTCTGAAGTGACTCAGGTGCATCCTGTGTCCTGCCCAGAACACCACCTGCATGCACAGTGCCTGGCTGGGATGTGGGAATGATGGGCTCAATCCACAGTCAGGCTCAGTCTCCGCGCCAGGCTGGACACTCCAGGAAGAGGCTTCAGGTGCTGGCGAAAACAAAGCTATAGAGACCAAAACAGAGCTTTTTAGGGAGCAAACAAAAGCTAAAATGTGAACAGCTATAAACCCCCAGTTTATCACCCAAAGCATAGTAAATATTCCCTTTCCTTGCCAGCCGGAGGGCTGGGGAGGAGAAGAAGTGGCTGAAGGAGAGCTCAAGGTAAGGCCCGTTATTTACTGCTGCTGATGAATAAGCAAACCAACCCCCACATCGTGTTTGCCTACAGGACAGGAAAAGCTCTGGAGTGTTCAACAAGCTGGTTACTTTTCCTCCTCCTGGGGTGTGTTCTGTTCCCCCTCCTGGGGTGTGTTTTCCACACTCTTCCAGCGAGACACCGTACCACTCTTAATTGTTCACACACACAAAACACATGGAATTCTCCTTTACCTCCACTCAGACCCAGCAGACCAAGTTGGGGAGGGCTGGAAAAGTCACCTACCAAGACAGAGGTGGGGAGAATAATGTAAAAAAAAGATCCAAAAGGATTTGTGTTGGGTTTTAAAAAAAATGTAATATACTTCTCTGCGCCAGTTTAAAAGCACAGGCTTGTTTGAAGTTCCAAGGGAAGGCGGGAGCACAGGGCAGGAATTGGCAGGCTCTGATCTGGCTGCTTTTCCTTATTATGAGAAAATACACTCTGGTCTCCTTGTGCAAGGGTATGAATTCTTCATCTCATATTGTGTTTGCACAGAAGCGTGAAATACATCCTGAGCACTGCTCCCCGTCCCCAGCGCACAATGCGAGAACAACGAGGGCACTGAGAGCGGGGCCGCTGCTCTTCCAGGGCCCGGGCTCTGCACGGCATTCACCACGTCCACGGGGCTCAAAGGGAAAGCCCGAGGCACGTACTTCCTCCCCAGTGCTCGGGGGCCCTGGGCTGTGAGCTGTGTCCCTGTGGGAAGCTCCCGCCTTCCCCTCTGTAAATGCTCCCCCCGCTGCCGCTGAATCACCGAATAATCGGGAGACCCGTGGGAAGGGAATTAAAGGGTGGTTATCACGCTGCCGTGTTCTGCTCACTTTATTTGTTTTAAATGACCATGAAAGCAAAGCGGGGAGAAAGAAAACACACAAGTGGAAACTTAATTGAGCTGCTGAAATGTCTTTAAAGGAGCATTATGGGCCGGATTGCGGTGCCTCGGCTCGCACTGGTGGCATTTGCTCACATGAGTGGGCAGCTGATGAGGCAGTTCAGTGGGACCCTTTCTCTAAGAGAGCTGTACCTCTCACTGCGGGTCTGGAGCACAGAACAAGCGATGACACCCAGCTCTGGGGTGCCTGCACATCCCAAAAATGGGCAGGATGGGACCAGGCTGCTGGCACCCAGCATCGTGTTGGGCTACAAGGATCTGAGTCATTGTTTCATGGCAGGGTTTGCTGCTCCAAGGGGAATAGCCAAGACCATGCTGGGGTACAGCTTTTCCATCCTGGTGCCAAAGACCATCTGCCCTGGCTACAATCTCCGCAGGAAGCTCCACATCTGAGCAGGAACTCCACTCCTCGTGGGCACCAGAGGCTCCTCAGGCACAAGGTGACAAAACCAATCGAAGGCACAAAGTGGCTTTGGTTAGATGGTGTCTCAGTGTGGAGGCTTGGGAAGGGCTCACAGAGGGGCCATAGAGCCCACAGAGGATCTGTGGGCAGGAGAGCACTCACAGAGCTGGACAGCAGCTGGAACGGGACAGGAGAGCGACCGGAGGGACAGGATCGCCACAGGAACAGGAGGGAGCTTCCCATGGAGGTGGGCAGCAAAAACAGACCAAACTGTGGGGAGAAGATCCTGGCAGAGAAGAGGGAGGAACTGCCCTGCCCAACTGGCTGGAGCTGTAATGTAGGAGACAGGGAGCAAAGGAAAGGCAAGATGTGGAAAGGCAGGTAGGACAATTGAGCACAAACCAAGCCACCCACACCCGAGGGAGAAGTCAGGGCGGGACCATGTGGGAAAAGGGGGCTCAAGAGATCCAGTGTGGGAGCCCAGGGATCTGACAGGGAACCTGCTGGACCTGCTGGAGCAGCCACACTCGGGCTAATCTCTGAATGGAACAGAACTTGCCTCTGGCTTGTTACACCCGATTTTATTATGAGTCCAATTTTTGTGCACTGAAGTAAAAAAAATGAGTTCCTCTCTAGTCAATCTTCTGCTGGATCTTAAAATCCTCTAACTTGCAGGAAACTATTAAAAATCCCTGTATTTTCATGCCCAAGTTCTGAGTCCTGTGCAAACGCAAACAAAGGCAAATGGGAGGAGGGAGAGCTGAGCATCTCTGCCCTGCCGTGTGCATCCCTCTGACACTGGCCAGGCCCTGCACAAAGGAATGGATCAGCTCCTTTCTGATCCCTCTGTCCAGTCTCTTCCCCATTCATGGGCCAGCTCCAGCCCGGGAGCAGTTTTTAGGATGCCCTGGCTCCTGCTCAGCTCCTCCTGCCCCTGTTTCCATACTGATGTTTCCTCAAGTGCCTTCCGAGCCCAGGAAATCCCATGAGCCTGGTGTTCTGAACTCCAGGCAGGCAGCAAGGGTGAGGTGAGGGTACACATCCCACTTTGGCTGGGGAGATAATTAAAAGGGCAGTCAGGGGTGGGAAGGGGGATAGAGACCTTCCTCCGCACCTCCTGCTCCGCTGGCTCCCACTAGGTCAGCACTTTCTGGGAATTGCTGTGTTGCCAGATGTTGATTGGGCATCTGACAGGAGATGAATAAAGCCAATAAAGCTCTTATTTCTGGCTATAAAAACAATAATGAAAAGCAGACAGGGATGGGGAATAGGCTGTCCAAGGCTTTCCCAGGCCGCACTGAGCAGGAGCTGCCTCCCCTTACTTCCTCCTGCCTGTAAGCCACGAGCAACAGCCCCGAAATGAAGCAGTTGGATGATATTGTGTACAGTCAGAATTCCTTGATTCCTGTCAAAGGGACTCTCTTTTGTCTACTTTGCATGGCCTTTTCCCACTGGCAGTGCCAAGCTCCCCAGCCAACCCCACCGTGAGATCAGGACTCGAGGCCCGGGCTCTGCAAACCAGAGCAGCTCCGGTGCCTCCTTGAAGGCCAAGTCACCTCCTTCTCATAATGAGTGTTCTGCCTCCAGCTCTGCATGGGGAGCTCCTGTTCCCGTGCCAAAGGCTGCCCCGCTTCCAGGGCCTCTCTCCCAGAGGCACAGAAGTGCCCGTGCTTTCAGCTCCTGTGCAGCTAAAGATCAACATCTGAATATCAACCACTTCCTTCGTGCTCTGCTGTACCAGCCTGGGGATATTTGGCCAGTTCTGAGCAGTTCTGAGATTTTGGGATGCATTTCTGCAAAGAGATTTGCTACACAGCTGCTGGCACAAGAGCTGTCCTTGTCCTGACCACCAGCAGTGACACCTCTTGGGAAGTGCTGCAAAAGGAGCAGATCACAGAATCCCAGAACCACAAAATCATAGAATCTCAGAATCCCAGACTGGTTTGGGTTGAAAGGACCTTAAAGCTCATGTCCATGGGCAGGACACCTTCCACTATCCCAGGTTGCTCCAAGCCCTGTCCAAACTGGCCTTGGACATTCCAGGGATGGGGCAGCCACAGCTTCTCTGGGCAACCTGTGCCAGGGCCTCCGCACCCTCACAGCCAAGAACTTCTTCCCCATATCCCACCTAAACCTCTGCCAATGGTGAAGCCACATCACCCACACCTCCCAAAGCCAGGTGACAGCTGCTCTGGGGTTTGGGATTTGGAGGGTGAAGGGAATATTTATAAACAATTCCCTGGGTTTGTAGCCTCATAACCTGTGATCTAAATGAGCTCCTGGGCTGCACCCTTTAGAGGCCCTGAACAACCCACAGAAAGGGTGGCAAAGGTATCTTTTGTGGCAATCTTCCTGCCCCACTGATGCCTGCACTGCCGTGCTGGGAATGCTGGCACCGACCTGTGCACACCTGGACTGGCTCTGGACGAGCCTGCAGATCCAGCTCACTCCACAGCACTCAGAGCAGCCCTGCTCCCTGCTGGGTTCAGGTCCAGCTTGGCAACTGAAAGGAAACACCCCAAATGTGCATTAAGAGTTTTTGAGGTGGGCAGCCCCACAAGGACAGAGTCCAGCCTGGCTGACACACGATGGCAGGAGGCAAAGTTGCATGACTGGTGAGCTGCAGCCCAGATCAGCTCCCAGGCACCTCATAAAGCCAGCAACAGGAGCTCTTCTGGAACAACACTGCCTTCAGCCCAGAAACTGCTGCCATCCACATGGGAAACCCTTCTGCTGGACCTTGGGAGGCCAAGGAGTTAATTCCTGATCCAAAAACCATCGAGCTGTCTCCACCCCACAGGGCATGACCTGGTTACACTTGTGCAAACACCTGGCACCAGCAGTGACACACACCCCCCAATGCATTTAACACCTCTGGCTTCCCAAGCCTGAACCTCAGTTGCCAGCATAATGGACTGGGAATAGATATTTAAGGTGGAAGCATTCCTGGAAACTGGCTGTTCTTGAAAGGCATATTTACTGGATGTTCCAATAGCCACAACTCAATAAACATACATTACACTGGGTAAAAATACCTGGGATAAAAGGAGAGAGAAACTCCCAGTACCGTTTTCTCCAATATTTCTATCAATGATCTAAATGACTCTGTATAAATCCTCGTTGTGGGGAAGTTTGCAGATGCCAACAAGATTGGTGGGAGGGAAACAAGAAGCAGGACTGGACTATCAATACCCTGGGATCTGACATGACTGAGACTTGGCCACACGCCAGTGAAACATGGTTTAAAAAGTCAAATGCAAGGTAAGACATCTGAAACCAGCAATGCAGGTTACACTCACGGGATGCTGCCTCAGAAAGGAATTGTTTGGAAAAGGACTTGAGAGACATCACAGGGATCTGCTGTAGCCCTAAAGCTGCCACAAAGCGGGGACTCTGATCCCTGGGTGTTTAGAAGGGACAATGGCATACAGGTGCCTTCTGGCACACAGCCCCAACAAATTGCTGGAAGGCCACGTTCAGGCTGAGTTCCTTCCTTCATGGAGAAAGGGAAAACACAGGAGTTCTGCAAAGCTGGGGAATGGAAGCTGTCCCGTGGCTCCTGAAGGAGCCCAAGGCTGTCCAGGATGTGACCAAGACAGGATCTGGTCAATGCTACAGGCACTGATACGGGGGATGGCAATTGCTGAAGGGGGCTTTGGGGAACAATGGTTGCACATTTAATCTTGAAGCAAAACCTGACAGAAACAGCTGTGCAGGCTGTCCAGCACTGGAAGAGTCTGACATGGAACCAGGTGAAATGATGGGATTTGGTGTTTTCCAGAAGGTGTTCTTTAACTCACCTTTCGGAAAAATTATACAAGTGGTTGGTTAGACTACATGTGGCTGTAGGAATCCCTGGATTACTAGGCTGGAGTCTAGTCCTTGCACAGACTGTTTGGAGCAGGCATCTCTTCGTATCTGAAGGAATGGAGGAAGTGCTGTGGAACAGCTCCGGCAGCCTGAAAGACTTTTCCTGGCTGCCTCGAACTCTGCCCGATGCTCAGGGGATATTTCTGCCTAAGCCTCGCATACTGTAAGTTATATGACTGTCTCTTCCCAAATTAAGCAAACACAGATTCCCTCCTGCCGAGCTGAAAATCTCAGTATCAGTTTCTCCAGTCCTCACCAAATCCTCACCAGTCTGGCTCTGGAGAAAATGCATAAAGAACCCCCGTCTGCTGCGAGTTCCGGCTGGGGAGCTGCACGGATATCAGCGAGGTTTCAGGGTGTAACAGAGCAGAAACCAGCTCAGCATGCTCATCTTCTCAAGCTAAGTCTGTCCTTCTGTTTGGATAGATTAGCTCTTCCCTGCATTTCCCCCTGCTCAGGGATGCCAGCCTGGCCCCGGCAGCCGCGAGCCGCGAGCAGCGGGAGGCCCCGCTTCATCCAGCACCAACTCCCACATCTCCAACAGTGCCGCCTTTTGTTCTCCTGGTTGCTGTCTGATCTCTTCAGCCCCGTCTTACATTCCTCCTTCAGGGCCCCCTCCAAAAGTTACTCCACAAAACAGGATCCTGCTTTTCTATTTCAAACCCAGGCTTGGCATCAGAGCAAAAATAAACAGGGATCAATCACCGCCCTGACACACAGGGGTCCCTTTTCCACCTCTCCCTTAGCTTCTGGAAGATGAACTGTCACAATTCATCTGCTGCTTGGATATGCAGTGAACGCATGGACTTAGACAGTGGGATACAAGGGGTGCATTTCCTAGATAAAAAATGAGTGTATTGCAGAGAATAAACTGCTAGAGCTGATCTTACCTGCTCACCTTCCTGCCAGGCCAAGCTGGGCACTTGTGCCACAGCTACTGGGTGAACTCCACTCCTCACTGCCCTCACTCGATGCGCTCCCATTCAGCACAGCAGCTCTTGGCTCCTAAAGTCCAAGTCATCAGTGGCAATTTTTCCACTTGCAGAATGGATCCTGGGTGGAGTACCAGGTGCAAGTGCTCTCAGCAGGTTCCAAGTCTGCCCAGCCAGTGCATCCCTTCCCTCGGGAGCTGCAGTGATGCTGATGGTGGAACAAGCAACTTCCTGATTGCACAGTATTGCTTCCCTGGAACAACAGCATTTCAGAGTGAATGTGTTATCAAAACAATAAGCCAGGCTGTGCATGCTCAGATTAACTTTCACCTCCTGTTTCCAGGACTGAGAGGCTGCTCTGACCAGCTCCCTGACCCCTCTGTGACTGTTTGGTTCAGTCTGGAGCGCCTTGGGGTGACTCTCCTGACCTTCCCCCTTACTGCAGTCACACCCAGGCCGCAGAACTGGATTCCTTTCAGCCATGGGATGAGCTCCAGAGACCCACACAACACACCCAGCTGCTATTGAATGCTCCAAGCCATGGGGCCAGACCAGACCTAACCCAAGGAATTCCCCCCAGCACACACATAGTGGACCGGCGCCAAATGTTTCACTCCCCAGATCTGTTCCTGTCACACCTTTACTGCTTCCTCGTGCAGGTGTGAGATCTGGGAAGCCTCTCTGCACTTGCCTGTCTGCCTGCAGGACCTCATGGTGTTTCCCAGACAGCTTGCACAGCCCAATTAGCTAAATTTTCCCCCATTCCACTCCATTCTGGTTTAGCTAAACAAGATTCCCTCTAGCCGGAGGTGGGAGGTTGTAGGCTTGGAGCTCACAGCTTACCCACAATTGCCCAGGGAACCTGTGGCTCCCCCATCCCTTGGAAGTGTCCAAGGCCCAGGTTGGACAGGCTTGGAGCAACCTGGGATAGCAGAAGGTGCCCCTGCCCATGGCAGGGGGTGGAACAAGATACTCTTTAAGATCCCTCCAACCCAAAACATTCTGGGATTCCATGATTACCCTGTTGTCTGGGAGCTTTCACAGGTCCATTCCCTGGAAGTGTGGCTTGGACCAGCAAACCTTCTCTAACTCACTGGCAGGCTCTGAATCAACAAAAACGCCAGGACTGAGTTTCAGGTGGGGAACTGTGTGTTCTGCTGGAGGCCCTGAAGGAAACAGAGGCGAATTTCCATACAGAAATTACCGGGATCGTTAAGGATTAATAATTATTTTGGATCTGATAAGCTACTGTGGCGCTAATTGCCTGCAGGTTTTTCCTGGGCTGTTGTGTAGGACCAAAGGCTGTGTGGGACCAGCCCCAGCGTGTTCCCTGCTCCAGGGACAGCCTGGCCGAGACCTGCTCCTCCCCCAGTCATTTTCCAATTAGCACAGGGCTGTGGTGTGATGAGTAACTGTGTAAGGAGAGAGGGAATCTGAATTTGCCTGCCCTTAAACAGGTTACTGGGATTTCTAATGAGTGTCAAACAACTGCAAACCCTCCCCAACCACAATAACAGGTCCCTGGCCAGTGTCAAGTCTAATTTCACTAAACGATGGTACCATTAAATTCCCCTGTGATGGTTGATTTTGAACTGGCAGTAGGAATGAGTTATACCCACTACACAAGGATTTCAGATTTCATCTTCGCTTCTACCTTTGATTTATTGAACAGATTTATTTTCTGGGTTACATTTTAATATTTTTGCCCTTCTGTTAATGCTAACCACTGTCTGAAGGTTTGCACTTCAGTGTCGCAATGCTGAAGAAATTGGGAGTATCTGGGTCTGCTGTAAGTGTAACTGGCCAGGTTTAAACACCTACACTGGCTCTGAAATACAGGTGTTCCCTCCCATGGCAGAAATCTCAGTTCAAAAGCTTCACTCTTCTCCCAGAAACGAATTTTGCCTCAGGAGCTTATTTAAATCAGAGACCAAAATAGAGGAAAATCACTCTCCTGTTATTTTCACTCTTCCCCTGCTCAGAGTCTCATGTGACAAATCAGCTGTTACTTATAGAACATCTTGCAAAGCCTGAGCGCTGTTTCCCAGGGTGGCTGGAAGAGCAGTGGAGATACCACTGTCACTGCAGCAGCACAGTCAGCACGTCACTCTGAACGCTGCTCCCGCTTACCAAACACTGCTGGGCAAATGCTTAGGGTGAGAGTGTCTTTAGGACTCTAAAAAAATGTAAAAAATTCAGGAAAACCCTCTCTGTGTCCTCCTGCTGGTGATTCCTCCCCCCCTTCCACACCCTCCAGCACCAACCTCCCCATTTCCCCTGCAAAGACCCCTCTTTGCACCTCCAGTTCTGCAACTGCCACGGAGCATCTGGGGCCAGTCAAGATCATGGTTTGAGTCTCCCTACATAATTTAGCAAGGTTTTACTGCCAAAAAGTAATTTCCCTGCAAAGGAAGGCCAGTAAGTCTTGCCTGATCCCTTTAGCTCTGTATCATCTGCAAATTTAACGATCCAAATGCTGTGGTGCTGTGTAAATCTTTAATAAAAATACTACAGAGCCCCAGCAGAGGATCTGCTCCCTGGTCACCTCCTCAGTGACACTCACCCTTAGCTTCAAGCCACAGCTCTGCCTTCCTCCCAGTATTTTACCCTTTTCAATAATGGATTATTTTAACCTACATTGAGGGAGTTTGGACCATAATCCATCAGGCAAAATTTTCTTAAAGCCTTGTGGGCAACCAGATAAGATTTATACCATCCAGCCTGATAGTTATTTCATTAGCATAAGTGATCAAATTAGTCTGACATGATTTACCTGTAATATATCCATGCTGACTCACTCCCATTACAGGAAATTTATTCTTCCTAAAAAAAAAAAGTCAGCTGCAAACTAACTGTAAATGAAGATTACAGAAGAACAACATTCATCTGGAATCTTTGCCTCCTGTTATTATTTCTGTAGTGAGGGAGCATGGGCATTTTTGGGTCATTTAGGGAATGGGCCAGACTAAAGGAGAGCCAGAGGATACAGGAACAAGTAGAGGAACGGAAGAATTATCTCTCCAGAGGGAGCAGGTACAGTCAAGGACACCTGACTCCTTCCAGAGAGAGACACAGAGCAAGGAATTAAACCTGGCACGAGACACTCCAAATAGGATTTCATCTGATCTGATTTTCTCTGGACCCTGAGGAAGCACCTTGGGAAGAGAGAGAAGAGCAGGGACAGGGAAGTCTGCCTTGGAGCTGCCAACCACAGACACCACCCTCACCTCCTACATCTAATGAAACTACTAAAAATACTGTTGCATGGCCAAACTGTCGTCCCCAAAGGAAGAATGTCATTCCAGTCATGTGGAGAGATGCCAGGAGAAAAGGAGGCTCAGGGGGACCTTCTTTCTCTCTCTAACTCCCTGGAAGGAGGGTGGAGCTGGGGGGGGGATTGGGGTTGGGCTCTGCTCCCAGGGAACAAGGGACAGGATGAGAGGAAATGGCCTCAAGTTCTGCCAGGGAAGGTTTAGGCTGGAGATTGGGGAAGATTTCTTCATGGAAAGGGTTTTCAAGGTTTGGAACAGGCTGCTTGGGGCAGGAGTGGAGTCCCCATCCCTGGAGGGATTTAAAAGCCGTGTGGATGTGCCACTTGGGGACATGGTCAGTGGTGGCCTTGGCAGTGCTGAAGAATGGTTGGACTTGAGACTTCAGAGGGCTTCTCTAACGTAAACAATTCTGTGATTTTGGGAGATCTTTCTCCAGTCAAGTAGGGTTTTGGGGGAGTTTGCTGCATTGGGGATTTAGTTGGGAAAGATTTCCTCGCAAGAACTGGGCTGAGCCCAGAGAACTAAAGTCCCATGGTATATTCAGTCAAAACATGCTATCTCTTCTTCTTCTTGACCACTCTGCCCTGTCAGTCACCTCCTCCCCCAGGTACCTCCTCTCCCAGGCTGCAGGGAAGCTCAGGAGGCCTCCTCAGCTACCCAGGGTACACAAAATCGTTTCTCACATTTTCTTTACCCACCATGGTGGCTTGCAGGTAATAACGTCCTTCCACACAGGGTTTGCCCACACCTGAATGCAGCTGCCAACCCTCCAGGAGCAGCCACAGCCTGTAAGGAATGCTGCTGGCACCCTGCAGAGGCACTAAACTGGGGGCCTGGGGTGGAAATCCAGCTCTGCTACTGTCCTCTTGTGCCACCTTTAGGCATGTCACCTTCCCCCAGAGCTGGCTCCCCCTCCCAACTCCAGCCTGACTTGGATGTTTAAATCTGAACTCTTCAGAGAACAGAGAAACTCTTGTACCCAGAGCAACTCAGGGTCCACTGTGCAAAGGTGTCTAAATCTGCTCCCAACTCTTTTAGTTAAACCAGAGAATTTGCTTTCATTTTGCTCTTGGCTAAACGTTCAATTGAGATTTTTCATGCAGGATTTACAGATGGGAGAGGAGGGAGACTTTTTATGCAGGCAGACAGTGACAGGCCAAGGGGGGATGACTTTAAAGTGCCAGAGGGCAGGGTTAGATGGGATATTGGGAATGAATCCTTCCCTGTGAGGGTGGGGAGGCCCTGGCACAGGTTGCCCAGAGAAGCTGTGGCTGCCCCATCCCTGGAAGTGTCCAAGGCCAGGTTGGACGGGGCTTGGAGCAACCTGGGATAGCGGAAGGTGTCCCTGCCCCCAGCAGGGGATGGAACAAGATGAGCTTTAGGGTCTCTCCAACCCAAACCATTCCACAATTCCATGCCTTGGGAACTTACCACATGACACCTGTACGTTAGTTTTTGTCTGGGGAAGCACTCTGGTATTGAAGGATGCTCACGAGGGCCACTCCACAGGCAGCTGTTGGGTTACCCGTGTTACCAACTGAATCATTAATTCCGCTTTTAATTTCAACTGTGTCCTTCAAGGCAAGGAAGCTACAGGCAACACCGTGCTGAGGGCAAAGGGAGTCAAGTAGTTATTAAATGGTCACAGCTAAGAGGTAGAACAAAGGTCCAGTCACTAAAGCATGCACAGAAAACCAAGCCTTTTCCACTATGTAATCCTCTGTCAGGCCTCCCCACTGCTTGGCACAGTAAAATAATATAGCCAGAGATGATATTTTTTCCCTCCTACATATACTGTCATTTAATTTCTCAGGGAAAAAAAAACCCAAACAAACAACTTTTCAAGCTCTTAAGTGTTTAAAAGGAAATAAAGTTAACTGTGACAGCCACTGAGGCGTTTCAAGCCTGCTGTGCTGGATCCAAGGATAAAGTGTTTCCTTGAGGAAGAACAGGTTCCAGTGAGGATCCATCCCTGACCAGCCAGCAGCCTCAATCCTGCAAAATTCCGTGTGTAACTGAGGCTGCAGCACAAACTTGAGCACCACTGACTTCAAAAGCCTTTAGCACTTATTTCAAATTATCAGAGGCTTTGATAACTGGGGACCTTGGTTAAACCCAAGGACCTCTAGGAAACAAGGAGATGCTGTCTCCAAGCACAGGACACACTTAGCACTCCATGTAAACCCCTTAATTAGCACACAATCTGTACGCTATCAGGAAATCAGAGCCTCTTCTTGATCAGCACCATCGATGTCCTGACAGTGCTGCAGGAACCCTTCTCCTTTAATTACATGGAGCCAACCCCGTGCTGTGTGATTAGTAAGAAAAATGAATTATTGAAGTAACTTGCATTTAACAAAAACTGCCATTCTGCTTGCCACTCAGTGCTCAGCCACCATAAGATGTTCCTCTTATGCAGGAAAGTAGATTTTTCCTGCTGCTACGATGTTGCAGATTTGAGATTTTTTCCAGGCTTTTCAAACATAAAGTCCTGTGTCCTTACCTAGATGCCAGGGTCAGTAGTGACAAGGTAGCTTATCAGTCAGCCTGATCTCTGGAGCAGGTTCCCAGCTGGTTAAGAACTGCTGTGAATGGAGGAAAACAACCTAAAAATAACAGGGAAAATGACAGCCTTTCTCCTGTTTGACAGAGATCTTGCTTTTTCCTCTTTTTTCCCTTGTACACATTCATAATTTTGTAGACAGGTAATTACATGTCTGATGTAAAGACCCCCCCTCCGAGTTCACGCTTCAGAGCTGGCAGAATTTAGTTGCATTTAATCACAGCAATCACAGATGCAGAAATGCAGCTGGGGTGGAGGGGGAAGAAGAGCTCACTCACCCACCTAATGGAGGAATTCAGATGGGAGACCTGGAGTCAGACACGGAGTTACTGCTCTCGCCTTTGCCTTCATTGTCTAGGGATGGGGAAGAACTGAAGCAACGCAGAGCCCAACTCAGCTCTCCCACAAGACAGGGATGCAGGCCCTCCCAGCTCCTGGGAGCAGGTGAGCACACCCGAGCAGGACTGCACCAATCTGCTCTCTCGCAAGGGTTCATTAACTGGGGTGAACTGAGACAGTCCTAAACTGGAGCCAATTTCCTACAGCCAGCTCAGCACCCCAGCGCTGCCATTCCCAGCTCTCCCACTCTGCCTGTAGCAGCAGCAGAGCCAGCCTGGCCTCCCTGCCCAGACCTGCCCTTCCTTTCCCACAGAGCCCCACAGATACATTCCCTTGGATGAAAAACTCCAACCAGGCAATGGCTGGTAGCCAGGTGGGCTAGTGAGCACTTGTCATTTGTGGAGGGCAGTGGTGAGAAACATCTCTGAATTTAGGGTATGGTAGTCCAATTTTCCAGCTTCCTTTGAGTGGAGTCTGCTTAGGAGAGGAACTGGTGCAGAAGAACAACATGGAATTTTCATAAGGACACTGGCTTGGAGACTCCACTCAGTTGTCATCAGTCTGGGGAGGTCAGACCCAGAGCTGCACTGCCAAAGGCTGCCAAGATCAGGTGTAAATGAACAAATCAAACAACCAGAGAGAAAAAAGGAGGAGTGAAGTGAACAAACATTTGCTTTAACAGCAGCTTCCACTCACCTGGATCTTGTCAAAACACCTTTATCTCATCACCGGCGCTGCTCGGCATCAGCGCCGTGCCATCCACCTAGGGCAAACAAACCTTCTTCAAGATCTGAAGATAAAAGGGAAGAGTGAAAACAGCTTCACTGGTGTTCTAGTGACAGGATGGCCAGTAGAGAAAACTGATATTCCCTGTACAGAACCAAAGACTGGATAGGAAATGAGCCCTGAAATTACCATCAGATTTTCCCCTGTCTAACAGACGTTTGTTCTTCAG
Source organism: Myiotriccus ornatus (assembly GCA_036023395.1). Taxonomy (NCBI): domain Eukaryota; kingdom Metazoa; phylum Chordata; class Aves; order Passeriformes; family Tyrannidae; genus Myiotriccus; species Myiotriccus ornatus. Next base: position 18,609,725 of record JAYRBT010000018.1, on the reverse strand, counting down.
GTCTTTAGTCATTATTATTTCAGGGTTGTGCCTGGAAGCACCTCTTTCTGACACATACACACAGAACAAGCCGGAAATGCACCCAAAACTGCTCCTAAGAAGCTCCAGCCCTGGACACTGTCCCCTCTCCAGCCCAGGAAATCTGCTCACACCATTGCTATTCTTACCACTTTCTCAGCACACACGTTTGAACATCCCTTGTTGTACTTTAAGGCCATTCTTATCCTCCCGCTACAGACCCATCCCTCCCTCTTTGCCTGAGCTTGACCAGGTGTCCTCTAAGTGGTCAACTGCCCAAACACTGCCAGATCCTTCCATCTGCTCCCCAGGCAAGTGTTCCCAAGATCTACGATAGCTCTGGACTGCTGCTTCCCTCTCAGCGTGTGCACCTCCTGACTCCTCACTGAGGCTCTGCCCACGCTGCACAGGCAGGGGCTGTTTTACAGATCTTCCAGGTGCAATTTCTGTTTTATGAACAAAAGAAAAGGGTAACAAATGAAAATATCTGGTCAGTCAGAGATGTGGAATAAAAGACACAGGAGCCCCGTCTCTGCTCAAACACACTCGAAGAGCGACAGCCGAAAATAAGCTTTGGATGAGAAGATAAAATCGGGAGCATCACAACTAAATTGGGCTGTCTGGTCACTTTAGCTCTGTCACAACTGCCCTGCTGGTGCTATTGAAGTGTCTCGAGCTGCCCTTTAGCAGCACGTCCCTTTCTGAAGCTGCCAGGGCCTTTGTTCCTCCCCAGAATAGTGTCCTGCTCGTGCACACAGGGGCAGGGCAAGGTTGGACACCGTGGGCTGTATTGTGCTGTCAGGCTAAATAGAAGCTGATGGGATAATAATTAATTGCAGTCTCCCTGTAATAAAAGACAAGACAAAGCCAGAGATATAAATAAAATCATCAAAGGGACTCACAGAATAGGAGCTGTGTCTGCATTTTGTGGGCAATTTACAAGCCAAAGGAAGGTTGGGAACCCAAGGACTGGAAAGCAATAAAAATCTATGGAGCTCTCACAAAACCGTGACAGCGTCTCGCTGATCTGTCTTGTTACCAGGCAGAGGTATAAATCCCCTCAACACCTCTGTTGTTTAAGGAGCTGGAACGGGAAGGGAAGAACAAGGCTTGAAGTGGGAGTGACCCCCGGCTCACTCAGCCCGAGCAGCGGGAGGTGCCCTCGGAGAGAATGGAGGGGACAGAAGGCACCCAGCTCCCTCCAGGGCAGCCGGCTGGGCCGCCAGCCGGGAAATGTGGGCTGGGAGCTCTGCGCGGCCCGGAGCGCTTTGATGGAGACGTTTTTAACTCTCTTTGTACCAGGAGGGCTCCCTTCCTTATGGCCTGCACAAAAGCAAGCCCTGCCCTGACCTGTAAGCTGCCAGCCCCAGCTGCCTGTCCCTGCTCCCCGGCTGTTGTCACCTTCGGCTCGGGGGGAAGAGGGGGACAGAGCCGGAGCTGAAAGGGCCCCAAACCTCGAGCAGCTGCAACCTGGAGACACGGGAGGGACAAGAGAGGGGAGCACTCCCCCTGCTCTCCCCACGAGGCTGTGAGAGAGGAAAATGGATAGGAAAGAGGATGGATACGAAGGGAGGGGAGGGAATGATCTGTCCTGGAACGGACTCCTGTTTTATGTCTCATTCTCACTGAAGTCAGATAAACAGATGCCTAAATACAGCCAGTGACATGACACGTCCCCCTGCTCAGCAGCCCATCCTGCAGCTTATCCTACTCGACCTCAAGAGCAGAAGGACTGAAAGAAAATGATCAGGTGCCCTCATAAAAGAGGAAGAGAGACAGCCCTCCCAGACATCTGGGCCAAACGGCTGCTCGTCCAGGCCTCTTCTCCTGGGAGATGGGCTATTGTACACCCAGCTCATCTCCATATGGCCATGAATCCCACCACAGGCATACAAAGCCTTCCCTCATTCATCCCTAAAGTGGATGGAGAGGACAGCAAGAGAGGTAAAGCAACGAGACACATCTTCTGCCTCTACAGTAAAAGCTGTTCTTGCTAAGCAGGTGCATATCAGGGACAAGCTGGGAACACAGATCCCAAATCCCAGACCCATGTCTGAGCTTTGTTTTGTGGTTTTTATTTCCTCTACCTCTCTTCTTAAAATTCTCCTCTCAGAAATTTCTTCTCTGGCCAAACAAAGTGAAGGTAAAGAAACAGCAACTAATTGAAATGCACTGACATTGCACAATATCCCCCTGAAGGCAAACACAATCCTCTTCCCAAAGAACAAATAAGCCCTCAGCTAAACAATAACTTCCTTAACGTAGCCAGCAAAGTCTTTCTTCCACCCTATACCTAAACAACAAAGCAGCCAGAAAGAAAAGTCACCTCCCTTTCCCTGCTCCTGCCTTGCCAGGACTTTACATCCCCCAGCAGCAATGCCAGTGGGGAAGGGGATTGTCTCCACCTGCAGCATATGGGGCTCTGCCTTGCTGGGGACCTGCTGGTGGTCACCAGAGAGAGGGATCATCTCAGATCACCCCCTGCCCTGTGTGTCTGTGCAGCCCAGGCTGGTCAGGAGGAGGAGGTGCAGCCAGCCCTGCAGGCAGCACAGCTCTTGCCAGCCCAGCAGCCTGGGAGCTGCCCAGCTGCCTTTGCTTCCACGCAGGAAACAGAACCAGAGTTGGGTTGCTTGGCTTTAGGGACCAAGTCTCTTGGACCTAAAAGGTCCTGGGCTGTCTGAGCTGGGGATCAGACACACCTTACCAGTCTGAAGGTGACCAGCTCTCTCTGAGGGCCCTTCCCAGCAGTGGGGGTGATGGGGTCTCCGTGCAAAGGAGTTGGACTGGATGAGTTTGAAGGGCTTTTCCAACCTGAACAGGTCTGTGACTGCGTGACTGTCTCCAAGGACCCAGAGACACGATGCCCAGAGCAAGCTCAGCAGTGCTGAATCCCACACCTGGCTCAAGAGAACTCAAAATGGGTGAGGCCAGGGAAGTCTCCTGTCAGCTGGCAGTAACCTGCTTGTCCTGCTCAGGGAAAGCACATCCCTGTCCGGTGCAGAGCCAGAGCACAGCTGATGTGCTGTGTGGGGGAGAGAGAGGCAGACTGAGAGTTAATCCGTGTCCTTGGCTTCAAGTTGAGAGCTGCTGCAGGAGTGGGAGAGATCTGGAAAGCACCCAAATGTTTGTGGGGCCTGCCACCAGATTCTCCCTCTAGCTTGCAAGCCATCCTGTGGGTAGGGAGGAGAGATGTAGGCTCCAAGTGCTGCCAAGGGAAGAGCAGCTCTGCCACAGCCCATTCCCTGAGCCCATCCTTGTGCCATCTGCCAGCCAGGGTACCCCTCTCACCACTCCCTAATCCGGCTCAGCCAGGAGGAGCTGTCCTTTCCCACAGTCTACACGTGCGTCAACACTTCCCTTCTGCCTCCTGGTCCCTGAGGATGGATGGATGGGGGTACATGAGGAATTAGCAAGTGTACTGCTGGTGTCCCACATTTCAGTCCCCACAGGTTTTAGAAGACCAGAGCCCAGCTTGCTTCTCATGAACACTCCCAACCCAGAACTATGTCAAATACCCCTTAGCTGAGGCCATTTTAGAAGTATTCACTTTGTGCTCTTTAGGGCAGCAGGGGATCCTGGACCCATAGAGGCTCCAGAGACTGCAGCTTGATGAAGAAGGCTGTGACCATCCTTATCCCCTCACCTCAGGAGCCCTTCAAAGCTGAATTCAGTCACCATGAACCTCAGCAGTGGGGAAGAGCTTCAGGCCCGGGTGATAACCACCAAAATGCTGTGTGCAGCCTGCTCTCTGTGCTAGGAGCACACAGGCTTGGTCAGATCAGCCCCACAGCTCCGACACCAGCCATCTCTCACAGCACTGAGCCAGGAAGAGCCTCCTTGCCCAACTGGTACAAGGTCCAGAATCTCCTTCTGTCCAGGGCACAGTCCTGGTTGTGATCTCTGACCGAAAAACCCACGCTGTTCCTGAGCTTCACGCACACACCCAGGGGCTCACCCCCAAAACCTCCCCAGCTCCATCCTTCCAAGGCAGCTGCAGTGGAGTGGCCGGGCAGAGGTTCCTGCTGAGCTGGGAGTGCCCCGGGGCAGCACCATGAGAGCAGGGCAGGCCCTTGGAGCCCCGACAAGGGCTGAGTGTCAGCAGGGCCCTCACACAGCCCTGCTTGACTCTGCTCTGCACAGAACACACACACGAGCAGAGCCACTTACCCGAGCTGCAGGAAGAGCCCCGACAGCAGAGGGGCCATAACCTTTCACTGAAATACAGTAACTTAAAAAAATAACATTCTAAAGATGGAACAGACGCTCATCCATCACACCTTCAGCTGTGAGATATCCCCTTCCTACCAGCAGCCTTTTTTGTAAGCTGCATCCAGGCAACAGAACTACGCTCACTGATGGAGTCGTTACTGCACACGCTGCTCCAACCAGCCCGAGATAATTCCTGCTCACGGCTTGGGAACGGCTCCTGCTCAATCGCCTGGAAGGTGATTAAACACTGCAGCACTTAGATCCACACTGGCAGCCAGGCAGGCACAGGTCAGAGGGGACAGAGAGGATCTCGCCACGTGAATATCGAGTTTAAAGAGAAGCATCTCCCTCTGATCCCATTTCCAGCCTCTTGTGCAGTGTGAGCAGTAGGAACAGGTCAGAGGAGAGGCTGCCTGTGTTGTGCTGTCACCTACAGCAGCACCCAGAGAAGGTGATTTGGACCCAAGCTTAGAAACCCCTCCAACCTCTGCAAGGAGGGAGGGGAAGGGGGCAGGCACCTCCTCTGGCCACCCTGAACGTGGATCCTGGACTATTGCTCCTCTGATCTCGGCTGCTGGCTCGCAGCCGCAGGTGGCTGATCAGCCAGGACCTTGAACCTTCCTGAACCATCCCGCCTGCCCTGCAACTTAGGAAATGTGGCACAGATTCTGCAGGGGTGTGAGCACACTCACACTGAACCAAGAGCAGTTCAAGCCCTTTTATCAGGAAGTGATAACACCTGGACTTTGAGTACATATTCAGACTAGTTTAGTGATTAGTAGTTAATATTCTGGGTGATAGGATGTGTGAAATGCAAGCAAGAGGCTCTTTTGATCTCCTATCCCCATGCTCCTGGATCCTGGACTACATGGCACGAGGAACCAAATGACTGCAGCGTGGGTGCTCATGTCCCCTGAGGAACGCTGCTGTCTCCCCTCCCTGCTCTGCACCCCAAGACCCACTGTCCTGTCCCAGCCTGCCAGGTTTGTTGGAAGGAGGCAGTGAGGGTGAGAACTCATGGATTTTGAATAAAAGCAGAGGTCACATCCGGGATCCCCTGGATTCTGTGGATATGGCATATGAATAAACCCATGACAGACCCTATGCTGTACTCTTGGGTTTATTTCTGTTTTGGTGCCCTAAGAGGAAAAAAGAAGACACCAGCAGCTCTCACTGCTGTAGGATTCTTGGAAGAAAACACTCCATCCAGCTGAGCTCCTGCAGACGAGTGAGGACTGGGTCAGGTCTAAGCAGGTGTGTTAAAACTCCCTCTAACTGAGTTTTACAGCCCCCGAGGTGCTGCAGGCCTTACAGTAATGCTCCACTCGACTTTCCAAGCTCTCTCCTTCCCTCACAGCCTCCTGAGGCCGAGTTGAATCCTACAGCAGTGTGCAGAGGGCACAAAGCCATTTTCCTGAGCTCCCCCTTCCAGGCAGATCAGATCACCTGCCACAGCCATGAAGCATCTCAGAGACAGAACAGCATCCTGAGGGGCTGTGCAAGGCCAGGATGGCAGAGCTTTAAGTCCTGAGGGGACTTGTCAGCTTAAACTTTATCTGCTGGAGACCTGCAGGCCCTGAGCTCATGCTTGCAGAGCACTGCACTCACAGAACAGCTCCCACACTGCTGCAGTAGTTTCTCTGTTCTTTATAAGACTTTTCTTCCTTCACAAAGGTGGTGTTGTAGAGGCATTTTCTTTCTCATGAAGTGTTTGCCACAGCGTGTCTGGTGGTGCAGAGCTGCTGGATGGGCATGACATGACTTCCTGACCACAGCCCTGTGAATTGGTCAAGAACAGCCACATACAATCATACAGTCACAGAATGTGCTGAGCTGGAAGGGACCCATCAGGATCATCAACTCCTGGCCCTGCACAGGACCCACCCAACAATCCCACCATGTGCCTGAGAGCACTGTCCAAACTTCCTGAACTCAGACAGGGTTGGTGCTGTGACCACTCAAGGGAGCTCCCATCCTCACAACCTTCTGGCTGGACAAACCTAATCATTCCAAGGCCTGGATGCTCCATCAACCATGTAGCCACGAGACTCAGAGCTGCATGGAAGGCACTGGCTGCCATCAAGGGCTGTGGGAGCAGAGGTACTCGGGTCACTCCGTGGAGATTGAAGCTGCACTGACTGTAGGGACCCTTTTCCAGCGTTTAGGACAAACACCTTCCCCGGAGTGACAGCCAGGGGCTGGCTGATGGCTGCCCGAACACTGGGGACACAGCTCTGGCTCAGCAGGGCCCTTTGTTCTCTGACTTCATCCTCATCCTCATCCCTGGGCTGTTCCAAAAGGAAGTCTGTCCGAGACAAACATGTGGCACACAATGGCAGCCCGTGGGAGGGAGCAGATTGAGCTCTCTGTGCAAACCAACAGCGAAACGTTCCTCGGTGGCTCCTCTCGCGGGACACTTCAAAGGCTCCAGCAGCCACAACGCCGCTGCTGCCCTGGGGGAGCATTGCCTGAATCCCCTCCATGAATGAGAAGTCAAAATGAAAGCAGCTCCATTTGGCACGTGCATCCCTGTGCAGATCCCTGAATGCTCAGCTCCTCATTGAACCTACGGCGGGCTGTTAATTCGTTATTCACTTCCCAGCCTGGAAGGAAAAGCATGTTATACCCGAGGGCCAGGACTGATGAACAGAGCCATAAATCAAGCAGTTTACAAGACCAGCAATTAGGAAACAAGCCGACAGAAGGGAGAACTCTGTCAGTAATAAAGCAGACACACCACAGGATCTGCTGAGTGCTCAGAGCAACGGGGGACACGCAGTCCTTTCCACACTCCATCTCTAATTCTTCCAGTCATTCACTGCCTTTTCCTTCTCATCTACTTCCCTCCTGCCCCCCTCCAGGTTTTCCTTGTTCTCTTCCCCCTCTCTTCCAAAAAGCCTATTCTTCCAGTGAATGCAAGAACACACCTGCTGAGCAAATGGATTTGCCAGCTGCTGCCCTGGAGCTGAGGCACGTGCTGGGTGCCAGCAGCTCCGGGACGATGGATACACACAGTCCCACAGGTGCAGGGTGGGATGCAGGTGCTGCTCTCCAGCCAAAGGGCTGCACAGGGCAGGAGCCCCTGGGCAGGGGACAGCCCCGGAGGTCCTGGGATGGTGGTGCTGCGGGAGCAGCAGTGGCAGCGGCAGAACTGCTCAAGGAAGGAAGGGGTGACTCCAAACCACCTCGCCTGTCTCCTGCCCTACTCATCTCCTGTATCTCTTTTCCAGCACCGGTCACACCCAGTTCCCTTGACTTGGACAGCAACTTCCCGGACCCTTCCAACATCCCCTGCTCGATTCCTATTCCTTCTCCTTAGACATCACTGCAAATTTGCTTTGCTCACTCCAAAGGATCTCCTGGAGTGGGGTCACTAGGGGGTCTAGTGGGTTTAGACACACTGTTTGTCCTGGTCCCACAGGCAGCACTTTGCCCTCACACAACCCCCCAGAGAAGGGAGGTAGTGCCTGGGACACTCCTCCCTGGATGCTGCATTCCTGTGGAGCAGAGCAGCTGTTCCCCACATGCAGCACAGGCACACGAGTGAAATCCTAGTGCAGGACACGGCGGTTTAACCACCTCTCACATTCCCCTCCTGCTCCAGCACTACCACATCTCCAGGGCATCACATATTTGGGAAACCACAGCCAGAGGGGATATATTTCATCTACATTAGCCTTTGCCACCCACTGTGTGCACCAGTCTCCCTGCCACAAGAGGAATATGGCTATTTATGGGCCTTATTTTGTCAAGGAAGGAGGGAGACCAGACACTGCTCCAGTCATCCCAAGACTGAACGGATCAAGTGATGCCAAGTATGTGATATCCCAGTGCAGCCTGGAGGAACCGTATGTAAAGAGTCTGCACCGCCTTGGAATGAGCATCATCCCTCCAATGTCCTCCCAGCTGCCTGTGGGTTGATGTTGAAAGGAAAGGCTAAAGATTTGTCTGGAAGAGTTGCTACTCCATGAGAGGAGGAAACATCTCCTGTAACCTTGAGCAGAGAGATTAATAATCCGCCTCCTGCAGCGCCGGGGCCGGGAGGTTTGAGGAGCTCTTTGGCAAGTGCCGCAGGACGAGGCTGCAATGGGAAGTCAAATAATTAGGTCATTGCAGAGCAGATGGAAAGAAAGCAGAAATCTTTTCTGATTCCAGAGAAGGAGCAAACAGCTGCATTCCTGAAGACAGGCTGCATCAAGCTCCACAAGGAGCTGGGTTTCAAGGTCTTGAGAAAAGCAAATCCCAGCCATGAGGCCATGGCAACAAAGCACATTCAGCAGCTGGGAACTCCTTGGGAGAAGAGGGGAAATCCTCTTCCAAGGAAGGTTCTTCCCACTCGGATCTTGGCAAGGCACTGTGAGCATTTACATTTTGCTTAGCCAAGGTCTCTCTCAGGCCAACCAGCCATGGATTTCACTCTCAGAATGGCTGGAGTGTTGCTGAACCACAACACCTCACCCCAACCGTGCTTGCTCGTTTGATGACAGGTAAGATCCCAACAGACCTTGCCTTCAGGGATCCTAATCCATTATCTTGCAGTCCCCTGGATTCCCAGAGCCATGCAAGGCCCCACCAGGGAGCACCCGTGGAGCTGTGCTGCTGTTCACCACCTCTGAGCACTGAGCCCGCAAAGCACCAGCTGCACCATCCGAAGTCCCTGAGCTGTCCGTGGTGTAGAGTAAGGAGGAACATGAGGGAACAGCAACTGCTGGCACTTGGGCCATGGGTTTGTTGTCCCAGAAATGTCACAGAGGCTTTCCATGGCATCAGGTAGGCTCTTGAGTGGCACTTGAAGGAAATTCCAGCCACTTGGCTTTGCCCTGCTCTGGGAAGGTCACAGCTCCACAATCAGCCATATGTTCAGTCTTGGCTTCCCCCCATAGTGCCAAGACATGCCTGTGAGGAATAAAGCCAGGGGGAACGTTAAGGGATTGCCACTGAAACGGAGCCTCTCCTTGGCTGCCGCCCTAATTAACCCTCGTGAGGCGGCGCCGGAAGGCCCTGCCCTGCCAACAAAGACAGTGGGGCTGGTAATTAATTAGGTGTCTGTTGGGATCCCGACACCTCCTCTCGCCCACAGCCCAGCTCCAGGGGCTGATACAAAGGGGATTTAGTGGAAACACTGTTTCCCAATTATGGCCTTGAGCTAAATAGAACCAGTTTTTGAAGGAACCTCATTTACAGTCCTGCCCCATCACCGGTGCTTGGCAGCTCACCCTGCAGGTACAGGAGGAGACTGGAAAGGAACCTGAATGCAGGAATAACAGAGAGAGCCCTTGAACTGGTCTGTGAGTGATTTATGTTGGAACAGAGACAGCAAACCAAAACTCAGGTGTTTCTTTTCACTGCTCCCCACGTGAGCAGTGACGATGGGTGACACCAAGGCATCAAGTTGTCAGGCCCAGGAGAAAGAGAAAGGGCAGAAAGGGCATTAGGAAATCACATCAAGGCAGTCCAAAATATCCTTTAAAGATGCTCAGAAGACAAGATGAGGAGCAGCTGCCAGAAGTCAGGGGCGGATCTCCATGGTCAGGGGCGGAATAAGGCTTTTCTGAGGGTACTGAGGGTGTAGCAAGATATATGATACCCATCCAGCCTGTCCCCACACACAAATCCAAAGCCACACACCAATCAGAGCCCCAGCTGCAGCGTGGTCTGGGTGCACAGAGTGTCCAGAGCAGTGAGACACAGCCAGCACCGGGCACACACACCCGGCTGGGTGTCCAGGCTGGCTTCCTGGGCCCACAGAGCAACAGAGCAAAGAGTGCAGACACAGAGCTCACCCTGCTGAGAACAAGGTGTTCCTGGATCACAGCCTGTCATAGCACATGGGACAGCCCAGAACACCCCTGCACACCAGGAGAAAGGAGCAGGGCAAGGGCAGACAGGACAAAGAGGTAACCACCCAGCCTTAATGGCTCCCTGTAAGGGAGAAGATGCTCCTTACACTGCCCAAAGGTGCCAGAAATACTTTAATAGCTGCCCCAAATGACAGTTCTATTCCCTTATTCTAAGAATTAGAGCAGGGCACTTGCAGGTTTTCACCTCCTGGTCTTCCTCCAGCTGTGGTCACTCTTCCTGCAGGACTCCAGCACTCGGTTTGAGCCATGTTTATCCTACACCAAATATACCAACATTAAGCGTGGTCCTCTCACCCAGCAAATGCTGCATTTTCTTCCCTGCTCTCACCCTCCAGGCCAAATGTTCCCTCTTGGGCTCCCAGGCCTGGGCAAGCAGGACCATCTGATCCACAAGCTTAACTTCAGAGAATCATGGAATATGCTGAGCTGGAAGGACACCAGGGATCATCAAGCCCAACTCCTGGACCTGCACAGACACCCAGCCATCCCACCTTGTGCCTGAGAGTGCTGTCCAAACCCTCCTTGAGCTCTGGCAGCCTTGGTGCTGTGCCCACTGCCTTGGGGAGCCTGTTCAGTGTCTGACCACCCTCTGGGGGAAGGACCTTTTCCTGAGATCCAACCTGACCCAGCCCTGGCACAGCCCCAGCCATTCCTTCGGGTATGCAACTGAACCGGGACAGGTAGCCTGGGATGCTGCTGCTCCCTCTGTGCAGCCCCACTTCACTGCAACCCCTGGATGTAACCCCCTCCCAGATGTTGCTGGACATCCTCTGCCCAAACTTGCAGTTGTCTTCCCTTCCTAACAAGCTCTCTGGCTCATTTAACCTCTTGTTTTGCTTCTCATCATGTCCTTTATTGAAGCTGGAGCCTTTCCAGCTCCCTCTCCTGGCTCGATTCCCCTCTCCCTCGCAGCCCTGCCCAAGCAGGAGGTCTGCCATGCCCCTCTTATCCATCTGTTGGCAAGTCACAGCATCTTCCCAACCCCAGTGACTTCCCAATGGCCTCTCTCCCAGGTGACATCCACACTGGGAGCCACTGTAACCTCTCCTTTCAGTGTCCTGTGATATTCCTTGGCTAAATAAACTCCTCTTGAAAAGATCAGGATTTTTTTCTCCAACAGACACCACTTTCACTCCTCCTGGTAGGCCCTCATTTTTCCCCATAAAGCTGTCAGTACCATGAAAATGTCAGCTCAAGACTCAGCAACCACCGAGAAACAGATCAAGTGGAATGAATCATTTGGAAAGCAGAAAACAGAACAGAAAAATCTATGATTCATCCACACCTTGGGTACTGTGGGCACCCGTGGTCCCTTCATCTCAAAAGGGGGTATCAGAACTGAAACAGATTCTGAAAAGAGCACAACAGATGGTCGTAGACACAGAGCATAATTAAAAGCACAATTACTGAGGCACAATGAAGTAGCTCAGACTCGTTAGTGTGCAAGGGAAAAGGCTCGTGGGGGAAAAGCAGGGGTGTGAAGTCATTACTGCTGGGAAGGGGCCTTGGCTCCTCACCTCCTCCTCCAAACCCAGAGCTCAGGGCCATGGATGAAGCTCGGAGGGGGCACCCCAGGGGATGCAGCCCAGGGAGTCCATGCCCTCCCTCTGCTCCTGGAGCCTTCAGAGTCTTTGCTTCAAGTGTCTCAGGAACAGAGGGTCAACCAAATTCACCTCTACAGTTCCCATTATCCCTTTACTCTCAATCCAATATCCCCTCTATCATATCAGGAAAAAAGCCCATCCCGATGTTCTCAGGAGTAAGTTAATTATACCAGTGCTGAAGGCCTGTCCTTGCCTCTCCCCATCTGTCACCTTCCATTCACTGTGAAGGATCAGCCCCCACCTTCCATCAGCTCATAGCACCAGTCCACCCACCAGATTTCCAAGGAAGCACTGCCGTGCTTTTCTTTATTCGTGCTTCTAGCAGGGAAAAACACCACAAAGCTCCTCACTTGTCTTCTTCACAATCTCCTTTTGCTGTGACTCTGCAGCAAGTTTGACAGATCACGGTCAGGATCACGTCTCTGCTCCTCTGCTCCTCTCCACCAGTCTCACACTTTGGTAGGAGCTCTCCAGGGCAAGCCTCCTCCTTTTTCCTGCTACAGTTCCAAACCCCAGAGCTTGGTTTTGCAGCTCTCCTGCTCAGGGTCAACCACAGGAGCTCCCTCAGCTGCATTCCTGGTTCGGCACCTTCCTCTTCTGTTCCTTTTCCTCCTCTGCAGGACTGTGGGAGGAACATTCAGGCCCCTGGCTATACTGGTCCCACTGTCTTCCCAGGCTGCTTGAGCTGGGCCAGGGCATCCAGGGGTGGTGTAGGCTGGCCCAGGTCCATTGTAACAGTCTGCTTGGAAGGAGAGGTCTTAGAGCCAGACTTGTGTGTGGAATTAGTTGGAATCCCATCAAAAGCCTGTGACACTTCATCTCTTCAGCAAAACATCTGAGCTGCTGCACTTTTACTGTGATGTTCTGGTTCTAATGTGCATTTCTAACCCACCCTGGGTACACCCTGGGATGGGAACCAGCATCAGCCTTTCTGCACTTGGAAAAGCCCATGAAGGGGCTGGAGGAGCTCTGGGAGCACAGGGGAAGCCTGGTGGGTGTTCAGTCAGTGATAAACCTGTTTTGCAAGCAGAGTCTCTGCCAGCACAGAAAAGGGCAAAGATTTTGAAGAAGACTTTGCTCTCAGCTACTGAGCACTCAGCTCCAGGAAAACCCAATTATCTGGGACAGGGGCTCAGAGAGGCAGAACAATCCCTGCCCTTGAAGAGACACAAAAGCTGACTGGATGATGTCCAGACCAACTGGACTTCACTTTGAAGCTGGCTTTGAAGACTCCCTGAGGCTCCTTTCACCCCCCATTATCCTCTGACTTTAGGGCTGCTCATCCCTGACACAGCAGGGGAGTTGCACAGGGAACAGCAGGGCTGTTCTGGCCAGGTCTGCAGCACTCCATGGAGCTCAGCCCCCTCCTCAGCTCCCTGGCATGGGGTACCCACACCACAGATCTGTCCGGCTCACACCCTGAGCTGGTTGTCTTGACAGCATTCCCACAGTCCTGCAGATAAACCAGAGGGTGACCCTGGAAAAGCAATCTGCAGGAAAAGTGAAGTGCTGGAGTGAAAGGCCGATTGGCTTGCATTTGGATTTTAGTAAAAATGCAGTTACATCAATGTTTGGCTCTAAAACAACCCTTCCAGGTCTGAAAGCAGCTCCTTTGAGCCTTGCTGAAGTGGAGTTCTTGGCAGTGGGGTGGTGTCTGCAGGAGAAACACCAGTTCCCACTGACAGACACAGAGAGGATGGGAACTATCCCTCCCTTACACCCTGAGACACCTCAGGATTGGCATCCTGTAAGAAGGGATTTTACACCCTCATCTGGAGATCATAATGGAAAACAAGGGGTTTAGAAAGCCACTTTATAACCAAAAACATCCGAATAAATAAATGTGCAGCAGCTCAGATGTTCTGTGGAAGAGACGAAGTGTCACAGGCTTTTGATGGGATTCCAACTAATTCCACACACAAATCTGGCTCTAAGACCTTCCCTTCCAAGCAGACAGTTACTGAGACCTTCCACCCAATGGATAAATACATGCTCTCCTTTTGGCCAAGACCTTCCCTCGCCTGTTCTCCCCTGCTGCAAACCTGGCTCTCCCTAACAGTGGAGAGAGAGGACCAAGATGGGGGATATGGAGTGAAGAATGTTGGGTTTTGCTGCCTGCCAATGTTTTTTGCAGGGACCTGGTCTGGACTGAGATCACTGGATTTTCTTGGACATTTCTTGTCCTGCACCCCCAGACTGTGCAGCATCACAGAGGACAGTTCTGCCAGCAGGGAACTCAGCCCTAAAGTCCTTGTTCAGGCTTCTGTATTCCAGGACTGGCAGGAAAACAGAGAGGAGAAGAGACAGCATCACAAGGGGAAACATCGGAGTTCCCCTGGAATAATCCCTTCCATGCAGAGGGGTTCGAGCAGCTGCTGGCTCTTCCAGGTTACACCTTCCAAATCCCCGAGATCAGTGAGAAAGGGGCTGAGTTGTTGTTTCCACAGCCTGACTCTGGAAACTACAGCCAGTAAGGCTTTACAGAGAGGGGTTCAGCACTGGACCTGCCCTTGTTCCCCACACATCCAATAGCAGGGGTTGCTGGCATCCCAGAGAATCCCCCAGGGCACGTTCAGCCATGGCTGGTGTCCTTTAAAACACTCAGTGCATCCTCCAAAACGCTGCCTGCATTCCTGTGTTGCTGAGAGCTGCCTGCTGGAAGTGCTAATGTGCTGTTAGACTCTGTGTGATGATTATAGATGATAAACATAATTATTTTGGGTCCTGATTGCCTCTGCTGTCTCCATTCTGTTGCTGATGTGTAAAGCAATCTCAGTGTTATCAGTTTTATGGGCAGAGTGGGAAGATGCAGATTTACTCCTGAAGGAAGAGCCAAACCTTCAGGGAAACGACCCCCCTGAGGCAGAGCTGTGCTGTGACAGACTCCAGCCTCTTGGAACGTGGAGTCTTTAGGATGCACCTGAACACTCTGCCCAGCCAAGGGCAGAGAGCCATGGAGGTGGGTTTCCTTCTCCAGCTGTAAAACCCAGAGCCAGGAGAGCATCGGGACGGGCGGTTGGACTGACCTCTGCCCCGGGCAGAGCTGCCAAGCAGAGCTCACAGACCTCAGCATTTTTCAAGTCTCCTAAAGCAGCACAATGGCCCATTCGACCTGTGGGCACCCTCTGTGGAGCTGGGAGCAGGGAAACCCTTTCCCACCCCAGCCAGGAGTTAATTGCCTTCAGATAAGGAGCAGCAGATGCCTCAGAGCACAGACCTCTGACTTTTGTTTAAAACACTGACTAATCCATCATCCACAAGAGTGCAGTTGCTTCCCAGCCATGGGAACAAAGAGACAACACTGCTAAGCCCAATGGGGACAATGTCACTGTCCCTCATAAAAGAGGGTGAGAGACAGCAAGCACATGCTGTGACACCTGTAGGGACCTATATGGGATAAATAACCAATGGAAGGCCCAGTCCTGGTGTTCTGTCATCTTCTCTCTGCTGTCATATTGTCCCGTTTGTAGCCTTGGGTTGTGAATTTCCTTTCATACAATCCCTGCCACATCCTGAGATGGCAGAGTCTGGACAGCCTGCACAGCACTGGGAACTTTCCTGCCAGTGCAGGAGCAGAGGGGCTACAGGGAGAAGGCTGAGGGGCAGAAGGACAGTGGGATTGGCAATTGAGGCTCACCAGGCAGCTCTGCTTCCCTCCACACTAACCCCATCATGACCTGGCTCCACAGAGACAGCCACTGCCTGGGCCAGAGCGATCTGGGAAACAACCCCTTCTTTAAGTTCTATTATTAAATAAATAAATCAATCCAGCTATCACGAGGCCCTGAAGCCAAGGCGGCCGAGGGAAGGCTCAGAGAAGCCAGAAAGGCTCCAGTGAGAGCAGGTAACCAGAGCCGTGTTTACCACAAAGCAGAGACAAGGCTGCTCACACGGGCGGCTGCAGCCCCACAAACATCCCCTCTGGCCTGGGGTGGCTGTGCAGAGCAGCTACACGTACGGGCAGGGCGACGCCGAGCCCTGGCTGCTGAACAATCAACTTTTATTCTCCCCAGACCAGCAAAGCCAAGATTTCAGTAAACACGCAACCCCAAAAATGCGCCTGCGGATCGGGTAGAGCAGGGCCTGTGCTCTCCCTGCCAGACTACAAAGCCCTGCTCTGGCGGGTGGTTTCACGGCGAGGTTTCTGTGGACACGAACTGTTTCCAGTGGTCAAGGTGGGGAACGGGGCTTCAGGAGACCTGGATCCCATCCCTGGCTCTAGGAACCAGGAAAGCTCTGACTGCAGGCAGTGCACACACTTGCAGGAGCCACTATCCCTCTGTCCATCCCTCCTCGCTCAGGCACAGCCTCTTGCTGTCGGAGGAGCGCGGCGGCTCAGGCTGGCAGCACTCCCTGACCTTGCAGGGGGATTGCAGCGCTGTGTGATTGATGCCTGAAAGGCTGTCAGAGCATGGATGAAAATCTCTCTGGAAGGTACTGGCAGACGTACACATTCGGGTGCAGACAGGAGAGAGACAGACACGCAGCTCATACACCCTCTGCTCCCTCGGTGCCTGCAAACCCCCACCCAGCCTCGTTACTCGTGTGCTTAAATATTTACAAGATGGTCTGCAGAAAACCTGGGGCTTAAAGCAGAGCAGCCAACACAGCTGAATAGCTGCCCTCACAAACCCAACCCGCTGCTCTGGCTGCCTAGACTCAGCCCCAGCTCTGCATTTTACTCACCAAACCAGGCCAGTGTGAAGTCAGACTGAGCCCGTGGCAGACACAGCCCAGCCCTGCTCACTCCTGGGCTGGAACCAGTGACCTCCCCTGGCCCTTGGCATTGTTCCCTCTTCGACTCATCCTCCATGTCATTAACACGCTGCTTACCCTCTCTTTCAGCCTATTAATGAAGACACTGAAGCAGTCTGGACCTAACCCTGATCCCTGTGGGCATGCCTTAGGATAAACACCTCCCTGAGCAGCTCCCATCACCTCCTCCACAGGAAGGACCTTGGCTGGAGGTGTGCAGAGCTCACTCCTTTGCAGTGAGCCCCACGGGGAGAACCCACCAACTGCACCAAAAGTTTCTGTAGCAAAGCAGAAAAGAAAACAGAAAGGAACAGCCACAGGATGGCTCTGGTTTGAGCAGCCTTGCTGGGTTTGGCTGTTTGCAGTGTTTTATCCAACTTCTGGGTTCACTTCCTGTCCTAAATGGATCAATTAACTTTTCTAAATGTTCTTTTACCTTGTTGGCTGCCTTCCAGAAATAGGTGGCAGGAGTCAATCACAGAGGACCAGTTTAAAACGTTGTAAGATACTTCCCTCAAGTGGAGGGAATAAAAATCACTCAACTGTGTGCCACAGGCTTGGCGTGTACCGGATGGACACCTACGTGAGGTAGAACCTACCAGCCTGTTGGAAAGGTGTTAGGAGCATAGAAACACTGCCAGTGACAGTGCAGAATAAACTTTCCCACTCTCCAGACCTCGGGGCACACAGGGCACCCTTTGTGTCAGATCCCAAAGGGGTCTGTGGTCCGACAGCCAGGCAAGCACCACATGGACAGCTCACGTATATCCATGCCCAGGTGCTGGGAACAGCTTGAGTGCAAGCTGAGATGGGTGACAAGTGCTCCTACATGGCACTTCAGCAGAGATGGAAGAGACTGCTCAGAAGCAGCTGGAGGGGTAAAATACCTGAGTCCTGCAGAACAAAGCTTCTCTGCCTCCCAGAGCAGGGACAGACAGGAAGGGAGAGCCAGGCCCAGCTGAGTGTGCTGGCAGAGCTGGGGGGTGGGATGTGCACTCACCCCGAGGCTCATGTCTCATCTCCTGATCACTGTTTTCCTCAAAGCAGGCAAGGAAACATGAACAAAGAACTCTGACTTCACTGTGGTTTTTCAGCTGTGGAGATGCCAGCCCAGCTCTAGCCCCTTCCCCGTGATCCAAACAGAGGAATGTTTCATCTCCTGCAAATGGGAAGAGATAAGAGGGGCTTAGCACGAGGCAGGATTTGTCTCTGTAACTGATCAGTCCAACAAAGGGACACACAACCCGTTTATTACTAGAAATTAATTGTGCCATCAAGGCAGACGCCTGCAATTACTTCTGTTAAATATTATCTTTCATTAACTGTAAAATATATAATTAATAAACTTGCCCCCTCATTTTTGTTGAGTTTCACTGCAAAGACCTTATTACTGAAATGAATCTCTCCAGCAGCACATGTCGACAGAACAGAGGAAGGTGCACGCCTCTCCGGGAAATGGAATTATGAGGGAGGAATAATCACCTCTCTTCGTGGCCAGGACTGTAGAGACACCCCACTCTGACACCAGTTGTTTAAGCGCGTGCTGCTTGGAAGCAGGGATGAAGAATCTGCTTTGGCTGGCAAGGATGGCTCAGTCTGAGCGCAGCCAGGCTCATCCTTCACTGGGAAGTCTGGAGAAACAAAAAAAATAAATTGCATTTTTTGATTTACAGTCCATTAAAGGAGTTTTCTGACTATAAAGCTGCTCAGAACAACCTCGGTGGTTGGGCTGGTTCTTTTATAGGCCCCGTGTTCCCCCACCTCTCAGTGCTGTGCTGGAACTGGGGGACTGATTTGCCTTCCACGAACGTCACAACTGTTTGGATTCGGGGATGTTTGGCGATGGCTGCTAAACCATCCCAATTAGAAATGCTCCAAAAACCTCGCTGAAATTTGACTCCAAGCATAAAATTCCCCTTAGACTTTGTCTCCACTTGTGATCTTTACCTCAAGTTAGTTGATTGCCAGATCAACCAGGGTAATTAAAATATTTCCAAAGGCTGTTCCGGGCAACCCTTTTTGCCTTGCTGCAGGCGACAAATGTTCGTGGTTTGCCCGAGGCTGATGCTCAGTCCTGCCTGAGCTGGCAGGGGCAGCACGGATGCCAAGCACCAGGAAAGGCTGCTCCATCACCATCCTCCCCACAGGGGAAGGGGGCACAGGGACCCAGCGATCAGTGGTGGAAAGGAGGAGTTACAGCACAGAGATACAACGAGACATAAAGAAGCACACAGGAGGAGAAGAGGCTGGATGAATTTTAAGGGAACCCCACGGATGGCTCCTGGCAGAGGCAACAGGCTGCAGAGACATTCACCCCCAGCCTGGCAGCTTCAGTGCAGAGGAGCTCACAGAAACACATAATCACAGCATCAGAGGCTGGAAAAGACTGCTAAGATCACCAAGTCCAACCACCCGCCCCGTACCACCACCATGGTCATCACTAAACCACGTTCTCAAGTGCGATTTCCACATATTTTCTGAACAATTCCAGGGATGGTGAC
The DNA here is from genome assembly GCA_036023395.1 of Myiotriccus ornatus. Lineage (NCBI taxonomy): Eukaryota > Metazoa > Chordata > Aves > Passeriformes > Tyrannidae > Myiotriccus > Myiotriccus ornatus. The sequence continues at coordinate 18,590,777 of JAYRBT010000018.1, read as the reverse complement.
TCCTCCACTTCCCAGGGCAGCTCCTTCTGACGCCTGACCACCATTTCAGTGAAGAAATTTCTCCTAATATCTCATGTAAACCTTCCTCTGCCGAAACTTCCCCTTCAAGATCCTGGTTTGGTCCCGGTTTGGGCTATTTCACAGCATCACTGAGATTGGAAAAGACCTCCAAGGTCACTGAGTCCACCCTGTGCCCCATCCCCACCTTGTCCCCCAGCCCAGAGCACTGAGTGCCACGGCCAGGCCTTCCTTGGACACCTCCAGGGATGGGGACTCCAAACCTCCGTGGGCAGCCCCTTCCAATGCCTGACAGCCCTTCCCAGGAAGAAATTTCTTCTGATGTCCAACCTGAACCTCCCCTGGCACAGCCTGAGGCCATGTTGTCTCGTCCTTAGTAGAGGAGAAGGGTTCTCACCTTAACCAGTGTACAGAGCTTCGGGCAATGAGATGAGCTTGGGGAGGGAGGGGGTGCCAGTTCCTGGCCATCCACTACCACTTTGTCACCCCATTTTCCAGTTGAAAAGGGCTCTGTGAGCCAGGTGTGTCAGAAATACACAACCCCTGACTCAGAGCAGGTCCTTTCTCAACAAACTAAACTACAGAACCTCACCCTGCTACAGCCCTGAACCTAAAGAAAGGGCTCCCTTCTCCACATCATTTAACTACCACTTAAAAATGGTGTTGGACAAATGTTAAAACAGCCAACCAATTTGATTACACAAAAATTTTTAGAGTCAGCAAATTATCTAGTGAAATGATGCATGTAGAAATGTTAATTCCACAGCAACTGAAACCTTCCACAGTTCTATCTAAAGATGATGATTCTCAGCAAAGAGAAGAGGGGCCTGAGCATGCTGTCCTTGCTGAAGAAATTATAGGAATATTCTAGCTCTCACCGACACTGTACCCTACATGCAGTGACATAAATAGGAGGGGCTGAGGGTGAGTTTAGAGGTGGGTTTAGGATGGAAGCTCTGAAATCATATTATACAGCTCTTTGCCCTGGGTCCGCTCTGGGAGAGAGGCTCATATATCAGCCCACTCCCACCCCGTGCCTCTGTGCAGAATCTCTCTGTGTAGAAGTCTAATTTTACTGTACAAAAGCCTCAGGACACTTCCCCGTGTGCCAGGCACGCTCCTGCCCTCACCCCGAGGAACCCCTGCACACACTCGTCAGCTTCCAGGCACTGTGTCATCCCTCAGGATCCCCGCTGGGCCAGACCAGGAATGCCCGAGAGGGAAAATGCAAGAGTTAAACAACTTAACTCTCTGGCTGTCTGGCCGCAGGAGGGGGAGGGAGCAGGGAGGCAAAGCATCTGGCTTCCCTGCTTCCCTAACAGCCTGGCGGGAAGGCTGCTGTCAATTCCGCCTTCTGCCTTGTTGGAAGAAAGTAGAAGTGACAAGAGGCCCTCCAGGCAGGCGGCCAGGAACCAGAAATTCAATTGAGCCACCTTCTAAAACTGGACTTCTTTTGGAGACCCTTTCCCTGAAATTGTTTTGACTTAAAAAAAAAAGACTGTCATCGCGGTTCAGGGCCAATTCATCACCCCTGGTCTCCTGGCTCCGCTCCCTCCGCGAGAGCAGGATTTGCACAAAAGGATTTCAATTTTCTGGACTGCTCTGCAACCAGCCTCCCCCACAATAAATACACAGACCCATAAATATGCACACACACACACACACACACACACACAGTTATTTATAGGTGCAGGCATCGCCACAGACAGAAGCACACACGGGTGTGTTCCTTTGCTGGAGAACGTGAGGGCTGGAAGTGCTAAAGGAGCTGAATTTGCTCCAGCTCAGGAAGCAGAGTGTGGGCCATACGGTCTGTCCCCAGGGCTTAGACCAACTGGTTATTGGCTGGTGCTGTTGTTCCTCTAACAAGCCCCTGGAAATATCGCCGGGGCTGCAGAGAAATGCAGCTGGAAGAGCCTTTCCCTGTCAGCAGCAATCTGTCACTCCGGGATCGCACCCGCCTCGTGCAGCACAACAGCTCCTGAGCTGCATGTCAGAGTTAGCACAAAGGTCAGTCTGCAGGTAGGCTGGGGGGGTTCTTTATTCCTGGGAATGTGCAGCCAGCTCGAGGCACCGTCTGGATGCTGCAGCAGGAATTCCAGCCTCACATATGCCTGGCTATAATTTCAAGCGAGGAGCATTTCCATTACAAACCCCATTTTTTTTCCCCATGGATTTATACCTCAGCTATTCGGCTCTACTTAGGGGTGGACCCTCGTGACAGGCAGGGAGAAACTATTTTTCCTGTCCAACGTTTAAACCCAGATCAGCCTCTTTTGGTTGTGAGATGGAGAGGGAAATTACGTATGCACACAAACACTCCCAGGCACACACAAAAAGCTCACACAAACACATGCCCACAGAGAGGTCTCCTACAAAAAAACCCAGACAACCCAATGCAAATAAGCTCGATTTTAAGAGTGAATTAATTTGACTCTATTATTCTAAATTATTAACAAGTTCCAGCAACCTTAGAACACAATAACCACGCTTTCATCTGGGTTAAGTGGAAACAGAGAACGTGCACTGATATAGATGATATCAGTACAAATCTGTGACAGCAAAGTTGGAGGCAGAAACCTGAGCCCCTCTCCCTGCAGCAGTGTGTTAACAACCCCTGCATGGTTCCCCTCCCTGGAATATTCCAGGGCAATGAATCACCCTCTGGCTGCGCCAGAACCCCCCTATTTTCCGGGCTGCCAGGTGAAACCTGACCTGCACAACACTCCAGTCTGTTTATGACTTGCTTTGCCTTAGCAAGCCCATTTTGGTGTTTTTTTTTTAACTCTCTATCGATTCTACTTTGATGTAGTCCAATAAAGCACATTGACAGAAGCAATTTATGTTGGCCAGTGTCTCCAGTTCCAGGAAAGCCTTCCTGGCATACGAAGACAGGTTAATCACCTGGCAAGTACCAGACATACCCAGTTATCCCAGTGCACCAGGCTCATTCAATCCATGTCCGTGACTGAGATGAGGAACGGCCTCCTGTTTCTCCCACTCCCAAGCAGAAATGGGTATGATTCTCTCTATGATCCCTTCTCAACACACCATAGAAATGCTGGGAAATGTGACAAGGATTTTCCCATTCTTCAGTGGAAAATTCTGCAAGTGGTCACTGAAAGGAACTGAGCATTTCCTCACTCCTGATGGCACACAAATCAATCCCATGGCATCAGAGCTGGCACTGGTACCAGCAGGGCTCAAGCATCTGGAAATTATAAGATGCTCCTATTCCCATCTGCTGCACAGGTGTGTAAATGCAAATTTTGTGTCACAAAAATCTTGATTAGGCAGCTAGGAATACTATGGATGAATCCCATCAGCTGGAGCTCCCCATGACACACTCTGTTCCCTCTTCCTTTCTTGGTTTCACAGCCAGACTTTCCCCCTGAGGCTGGGGAAGCACTAAGAGTATCATTCAGGGAAGGTGTTTAGTAGATGCTCAGGTGGTTCCTTGGTGCAACCTAACAGTTTCCTTGCCCCTTGCTAAGAGACGGCAGAGGAGGAGAGCTGGGAGCTGCAGGGGTTGGAAAACTGAGCCAAATTTAGCCACCAGTTTAAGGTTCCTGTTGCATTTTTCATCTAAGTACAGCAAATCCCCCCACTAAGCAGCAGCCCAGGTGGCCACAGCTCCTGGAATGCTAACTGGGTGAGCAGCAGGTACTGGAGAGGGCGTGCAGCCAGGGATAGCAGGGAGCAGCTGGAGAGGGGCAGTGTCCTTCCAGGGAGGCAATGCCACCTGTCAGCAGCTCCCAGAGCCGGGCCCGCTGCGGGGCTGCTCCAGAGGCATCCGGCCATGCTGGAGTCTCACTCATCCCAAGCTTCCTGCAGTCACCAAGCACTGATAGGGTTTCACTCCTCACCAGCTGGAGCCCTGGGAACAGGAACTCTCTCCAGAGGAGCCCAGGAGCTCCTGCACCACAGGGAGGAGGATGAGGGGTGGATCAGAGAGGCTGCACAGTGAGTGACACATCAGAGAGGGCCATCAGGCTCCTCCTGTGCCAAGGGGAGCCGTGGGTGGTGAAAATGCAGCTCAGCACCTACCAAAGGAAAAGGATATAAAGAAAACGTGGCCTTAAACCCCACCAGGATGTGCTGCCTCCATGGCAGGTTCCAGCCCCAGCTGCAGGAAGGGGGGCCGTGGTGGGCAGGGCACATTTATTTGCTGTCAGACCATGAGCACCTAACTCAGGGTTCTTCATTTATCAAAAGAAAAGCTGAAGAGCCTCCTGTCTCCTCCCAGAGAACCCTGCACAGCACCAGGAGGAGGAGGGTCTCCCCCCGAGCTCCACGGGCAGTTGGCTGTGCCCAGGGATGACGGAGAGGCGGGTGGATGGTGAGTGTGACAGCCAGGCTGGAGCACAGCGGGACAGCCAGGAACAGGGAGAGGGGCTGCAGCCCTGGGGGAGACGTGATGGACACAGGAGTCTGCACTGCCTCAGCCTGTGACCCCCCAGCACGTGCCTCCCCCAGGATCCACCACAGCTCCCATATGGCAGTTTCCGAGTGATTGGACCGCTGGGGCCTGTCAGGACAAACACACGGCGCTCCCTGGCATTCCACCCAGGAGTTATGGAGCTGTCACTCGCCCAGGCTGTCTGCAAACAGTGCCAGCAGGCCCTGCTGCACGGCCTGCTTCTCACCTGATTGGCATTTTTGGATGCAGTTACTGAGAGGCATTTCTGGAGCTTCGGGACCTGCTGAGGAGAATGAGGCCAAATTCCCAGCCCTTCTGCCTTCCCACTTCTGCCCTGCTTTCTCCTTTCTGGAAAGTTTTCCCATGCTAAGTATAGTTCCTAACAGGTGCATGACCAGAGGGGACTGTCAGGGACACAGCTGTCCCCACAGAGGCCTGGATCCATCTCCATCTGTCTCACTGGAGCTATCCATGCTGCCTAGCCGAGCTCCTCGGACACAGGCTGGGGGAGCAGCAGAGAGGCAGGCAGGGAGGACATACACGTGCACACACACAGGGAGGGTGGTTATTCCAGGGAATGCCACAGACAAAGCCTCTGACATCAAACTAATGCATCCTTTGAGGCTTTAAAGACCCCTTGCCACACACAGGCAGTCTGCCAGCTAACTCATCTCTCTTCCTTGCCATGCTAACAGCCTGATGCCAAGGTCAGGCTCTAAATGAAAGCTGACTGCTCTGCAATCCCCTGTGCCTCATTTGGGGATGCCACAAGACTCGTCAGAATCAGTGGCAGAAAATATTTGACTGGGGCCAAGGCCAGTGCGATGCCTGAAGTGGTTCCCTGGCCCAGCTGCCAGTCCTGGCTTCCACCCTGCCAGCCCCACACCAAACTCCTTCCAGCTGGGATCCAGGGCTGCAGGTGATGTAAGACCGTGAGCTGAGATCCCTGTCTCATCAGTGTGTAGGGGATACAAAAAACATCAGAAACAGGGATAAGCAACAGCCCTGCTCACAGCCCAACGGTGCTTCCTACCCCTAAAGGGTCCTGGAATAATTTCAGGCTGATCAGACATGAGGAAATAAGCATTTTACAACACCCCCACTGTGTGTGGCAGCAGGAGCAGCTGATCTGGTTCACAGATCTGGGTCCCAGGATGTGGCTGAGCTTAATGGGAGGGGGATGAAAACCATCCGCAGGGAACAGGGTGGGACTGGGACATCACCCCCACTGAAAGGCCAAAGAAGGAGGTTTCTGCAGTCACACTGTCACACAGAACCTGCCCCACGCTGTGCTCCAACCACAGAGTCCCAGGTCTGCACTCAGGGACCCCAAAACCTGTTCAAGGGCAGCATATGAAGCTGCAGGAACCTGAGCCACAACCAGCCCTCAAAACTCTGCCTGGGGCTCAGTGGCGTGGTGGGATGGGCTGGGTGAGAGGGATGTGTACAAATCCTTGGCAGAGGGAAAATCATTTCCCTTCTTCGGCTCTTTGTTAAAATGAAACCACGCTGCTGGTAGCAAGGTCTGCCCAGTCACACCCTCCCAAAGAACCCTGTATCCCGGGATCTGGGGCACTGCAGCTGCAGGGACGAGCTCTGAAGCCAGGGAGGTGGCATAAGGCAGTGACAGTGCCATCTGCACTGCCCAGAAACCCCTCCCTCCTAAGGGGCTCCTTGGCAGGGCTGGGTGCACATGATAGCAAGGTTTGGGGCTCCCCTTCTCCCAACACCCACTTTTTACCAAGGCACTACTCTAACACCGTCACACACGGACACCAGCAGGAGTTTCATCAGTAGGAAGAGCAGGATGAAGTCCAGATTTACTAACCCCAGCACTGACTACAGGGATGGCATCACCTGAACCTGCTTCTTCAGCTGCCTTCCCTCCTTATGTCTCAATTTCCAGCCCCTCCTCCGGTTTTCAGACCTACCTATGGTGACTTTCCTTCCCTCCCTTCACGACCCCTTTCATACAGAAGCGCTGACTGAAGCTCTTTGGGTCTCCAAAGACTATTCCATCACCTCGGTGCTGCCGGGGCTGCCAGGCTGAGTTATCACAGGTCCTGCCCTCCCCTGCCATTAATACCTGCTCACTGGACAGCCCTGGCCCAGCCCAGGCAGAGAAGGACAACCCTGAGCTGCAGGAGCCTCCCACAAGAAGGGAAGAGGTACCAAAGGGAAAGAAGAGGAAAACAAAAATACCCCAGGCATCTCTGGATAGTCGTAATGGAGCTTGGATGGCCCCAGGGAGGGAATGAGTTACTGGGAGTCACAAACTTTTCAGCTCACCTTGCACCAAGGAGCCTCCAGCCAGGCACCATCCCCAGCCCTGGGAACAGTGTCCCCCAGCTCCCATGTCACAGTCTGTCTCTTCCTGTCCCAACCCAACCCCTTCCTGCCAGGTCACACTCCTGTCCTGCTGTCAGGACCTTTGTGACTGTGCCAGCCAACGCTTGTAAGTCATCTTCCCACCAAAGCCCAGAGTAAACCAAGCCAGAAGCAACACCCAGCACTTGAGCAGCACAGCTGGAACATCTGCAGCATTATGCAATCCCCTGCCTGGCCAGATGTGGGACTGAGAAAGGGTTTTACTGCCCTTCCATGTCCTCATTCAGCTGAGAAAGAGCTGGATGAAAAACACAAGACATGGGTGAAGTTCTCCCTGTTTTGGTTTTAATCCCAGATTCAGAGTGCCCGAGCTCCAGACTCCTGCCAGCACCCAGCAATGGTCACGCCCTGCACGCAGCAGTGCCCAACAGGACCTGTCACCAATACAGACAGGGATTGGTCCTGGGAGCCCCAAAACACCCAACTTTACTGCAAAGCTTTCAGAAAGAGGGTGTGTGTTCTTCATTCCCCAGCCCCTGGGGCCCTGCGTGCCAAATTCCACTTTTGTTACTGCAAAAATGGCATTCTCAGCTCTCACAGCTGAAGACTCCGAGAGCGCGGCTCAAGGAGGAAACCCCTCCTCCCCAGACCTACAATAAATAAAGAGAGTTAAAACCACATTTGTAAACTAGAAGGATTTGAAGCCAATTTTGTGACCTTCTCAGGCAGTTCTGGCATTCTCTGTAGCCGGGAGAAGCGGGGCAGAATAAAGGGGGCTTGACCAGAGGACTGGGATGGCTCCATCCCACATGGGGATTTCTGGAGGTGGAAGGGCTGGCAGAGAGGAGGCCCAGGGAACAAAAGCAGACATTTGAGAGACGTTTACCAATGGATTTCCCAGCCAAAATTTCCCTGCAGTCCCTCCTGTGCATCTCTGCAAACAAACCTGGCCTCTGCACGTGAGTTGAGGACAATTTAACCTGCAGTCTGAACAAGAGGATTAAGCACCGGATCAGCAGAAAAATGGTTGTGGATCATGATTGTTATTGGAGAGTGATTGTTTCCCAATGTGCATTGTTTTCACAGTGTACAAGTGTCGGTGCCTTTGTGAGATTTAATGGCCCAATTATCCCAGTTCTACATGCCCAGCCCTGCTCTCTGCCTCCATCCCCTCTCCTGTTTTGCCAGCAGGCTAACACACCTCTCACACTCCTTCACAGGTAGTCCTTGATTTAACTTCTCCCCTGCTCAGGAGGGGAGAAGAGGTGGTCTCTGGGGTGAGAATCCCATCCTAGAGATGGCTACTTGGGAGCAGGACTTCTTCCATGGGTGAAAATCTAAGTTTTTACTTAATTAGCAAAAATCTAACCGAAAATTCTCGTTAGAGTTGAAGTTGTGCCAAGCCCTCCTCCCAAACATCACAGCGAGTCACCATCCTGGGCTCCAGCAGCTCTGGCCTCTGTCACTCACCACCTGCTCAGCATCCCAGCAGGCTTCCCCTGGCATTCCCAGCAAGAGGTTTGGCTGCAATGCCCAAGGAAAAAAGGATTGACAGGGTATTGACGGACAAGAAAGTGCTTCCATCACCTGAAGTAGCTGTGAGGAGATTACACCTGGCCATAGATCCTGTTAGCCCCACAATCCCACTCCAAGGAACATCCTGCAGATATTCTGTGGGCAAAGAAACTCCCCTTTGGTGCACATGCCTGCAGAGCAACACCGAGCCAAACCCAGGCCAGCCATGGGAATGGGCAGTGCTGCTCCTCCCCACCAAGGCGGGGTAAGGCCACAGGGAGAGTTAACCCCAGAATTCCAGAAGGCTTTGGGAGGGAAGGGGCCTCCAAGACCATCTTGTTTCACTCCCTGCCACGGGCAGGGACACCTTCCACTAGACCAGAGTGATCCAAGCCCTGTCCAGCCTGGCCTTGGACACTTTTAAATTAATTACAGAGCTCAGGAATGGGCAGGGACTGTCTGGGGTGGGGGCTCTCCTAAGAGCAGCCTGTGGCAGGTCATCCAGGACCTATCCTGAACACCATCAGCTCCTCCCCAGGACATCAAAAAAGCAGTATAACAACCAGAATTGGAGAGTTTCACCACAGGATTGGACATTTATGTGCACAAGAACAGCATCTGCAGTGACTCCAGCTCCAATGACAGTCAGAGCAGCTCCTGACTCTCCTGCTGCCTGCCAGCTGGGGTCAGGGGGGAATCTCCCCTCACAGGGAAGTATTGCACAATTATGGGCATTATGGGATTTTTATGCCTTCCTTTAAGGCATCCGGCTTGGCTTCTGCTGGAGACAGGATGCTGGGCTGGAAGGACTATTGGTCTGTTCAGCTCAAACAGTTTTTATGTCCTAATACAAAATTAATGGTTCTCTCACTGTGACTCCATGTGGCAAAGCTGTCTGCTCTGGGCATTCCAACTGGCAGAGAGCAAGTGGGGCTGAAAACTCATTTCCTACACCAGCACAGTCACCCCACACTCCCTGGGGAGCAATGTGATGCTGGACCCCGATGGGCTGCAGTGCTGAACTCCTGCCTTGATGGATCTCTCATCCTCCTGTGCCAGGGATACCAGATCCACAAATCTCTGTGGATTGTGCAGGCACCTGTGTCCCCTAAACCTGACTGTGCCACCTCTTCAGCAGCCTCTCTCGCTGCCTGCCAGGTTAGGCAGGAACAGCTGCCTTAAAAACTGTGTTTCAGGATCCACATGGAGGTTCCTTCTGATTGTAGGGAGTGACAGCTCATCCATCACTCAGATAGCCAGGCAGAGCCACTCATCTTCACTTGGTGACACCTTTTATCTACAAACACCCAGACTGACTCACAACCAGCCTGTGAACCCGTCAGGAGGTTTTTACCAAGCCAAGGGTCTGTTTTCCTGGCTGCCATCCAGCATGGTGCTGGAGGCTGGAAGAACTGCTTGCTCCCACCAGGACTTTTTCAGGGTTTTTCTGAACAGCCCCCGTGCCCCCCGTGACTGGAGCAGGCTGGTTTTGTTGAGCTGATTATTTTGGTGTCCAAGTGGGAGCCGAGCTCTGCAGCTGCTGTGTGCGTGTGGTTGGTTTGGGGCTTGTCCTGAGGGAGTCCATGGCACTGCTGGGAATTCTGACCCCAGAGTCCTAACTCAGGTGTTCTGCAAAACCACAAGACCTGCTGTTTCTAGGTCCGTTTTTGTGCTCCTGTGCCTCTCCTGGGGCCAGCACAGGGATGGAAATGGCAGGATTTGACCTGCAGGAGCCACAGCAAGGAGAGGTTTGAGCAGCAATTGTCTACCCACAGTGCAGCTCCAGAAGTCTTTTCCCTTCGTTTTTGTGTCCAGCTGTAACACTGCAACAAATCCCACCATCCTCATCTTCCTGCTTCCATCAGATCCTCTCAAACTCTCCACCCCACTGAAGGCCCCTCTGCCTCCTCCATGCCACTGCCATTCCCAGCTGTCTCCCACTCTCCTCATGGCACTGCCCACAGCCCTTTCCCACATTCCCTGCCCTCCTTGGCTCATCAGCTGGCCAGGTCCCAGGCTCCCCACACGGCCTGGCTGAGCAGCCACCCACCTCACTGGAGCCTGCAGGGTGACACCAGCCAGCCCTGCCCACGGGGCAGACGGGGCTGGAGTCAGTCAGTGGGCCCAAGAACTCCTGGAGGAGAGCTGGGACTGACAGGCATCCTCACCACGTGTGCTGGGTTGCCCTAAAGGACAGGATCAACCTCCCCTAAAGCAAATCATTGTGCACTATGACCTTAAGGGGAAGCTTCCACTCTGACCCAGCCGGCAGGCAGCTTATTTCACTGGGGAAAAAGGACTAAAAAATTAGGACCTGACTCCGAAATAGGGAATTTCTCCAGTGGGTTGAGACAAACTGACGGCACAGAACGATGAGGCAGACAGAGAACCAGAGCCCCTGAGTCCACTGAACTGTGCTCAGTTCAGTGTGCACAGTGTCCTGTGTTCAGGGCACTGAACTGTGCTGTCCCTGCTTTGCCCCCTCTAACCACAGCACTGTGCTGAACTCTGCCGTCACCCCCTGGCTCTGTCCAGGGGAACAGTGTCCTTATTCCTACAGGGTTGTTGACCAAATCATAAAGATGTAATGACACTGTCTGGGCTGACATGCTGATCGAAGCTTGTCATGCAAAATTATGCTTTTCTGCGACTAATAAATATTGATCCTTTTTATTCCTGTCTAGCACTGCAATAACGAGTGACTTAAGTCTGCCAGCACTGAGCTTCCTCCATCGTTTTCCAGCCCCCAGCTCCCTGGAAGCATCCCTTTGCATTTCCTACTGACCCTGGTGCCAGTGCCTGATCCCAAGGAGGGCACAGCACCTCTGTGAACATCCACCTCCCTCCGTTTTTCTGTCCTTGGAATGGTACTCACGTTACAGTGGTTCTTGGGAAGCAGCAGAAAATAAATGGAACTGGAGGGAGTGCTGGGGAGGGGAGCAGGGTCATGTCCTGGGCATGTTTAGGATAATAAACAGGAGAAACCTGGCCAAGTGCAGAACAAATAGAAACATTTAGGGCTGCTTGGCAGGGGGATGGTGTAAGCTCAGTGGGCTGGGTCAGACGGCTGCAGACTCCTTAAATCAAAGCTCTGGAGCTCGGCAGCGAGCGCCTGGTGACAGGCTCTGCTGGACACAGGGATCCATTCAGCCCTGCTGAACTGATCCAGGTGGCAGCAGCACCGCTCTGTTTGCTCCTCTCCTGGAGAGGGCTCAAGCAGGGCCCTGCACTTCACACCCACTTGGCTCCCTCAGCTCCACACCAGAGTGTCCATCGGTGGCGGCTCCTGCTGCTCGAGGGATCCCAGAGCGATGTGATGGCACCTCCTGGGTTGTGTTCCTGAGCTCTCACGGGGCTCTGGGACCATGTTTTCTCCAGGTCTCACTGCCTCTTCTCCTCCCATCTCCCCCCACCACGGGAAGAAGAGCCTTTCCCTGTCTCCTAGGAGTGCAGAGAAGGAGCTGCACTGGAGAACATGAGGTGTGAACTCAGATCCGGGACTGCAAAGGGATTGATGATGACAGGAGGAGGCCTGGCTTCAGTCACTGCTGCCTGGCAGCCAGGCAGTGATTGGATTTGTGCTCTACACATATTTTGGGAGCAGACTAAGGGATTGGATCCATACCCATCGTGAGCAGAGGGGTTCAGCTGCAGCAGTGAACCACAAAGACGGAAGGGCCAAAGGTCCATGGTGCTCTGTACAGTCTCAGGGAAATTGCTCCCCCCTCCCCACACAGACAGCTGAGTGCTGAGAAAGCTTTTAAGGCAAAAAAACTATAAATAAAGAACACCGTCCCTGGAACACAGAGCTTAAAATATGATGGCATCTCCCCCAGACTGTAAATGGGTTCCCTGAAGAGCTCCCCCAGTCCTGAGACCCTCCCCTTCCCCACTCCCCTCCTGGGAAAATTGGAGAGGCAAAGGGCTGCTGCTCCAGCAGATTTGCAGGAGTGGGAGTTGAAGAATCAATGAAGCTCTGAAAGCCAGTGGGGAAAGTCATTCTGCACCTTCCTGACACCAGGAATAAATGATTCAGCGCGAAAGGGAAAAAAAAATACAACAACCCTCAAATGAGTCTGGAATTACCCACTGGAGAGATATTTCATCTTGAAGAATTGTGTTTGCTGCAGTGTTCATCTCACTGAGCCACAGCAAGGCTTTAATATCCAGCAAAAGGTCAAACCTAAATGGGAATTGGTAGAGCCTGCTGGAGCTCCGACGCCAGCGCCTGCACACACAGACGAGCTCCTGGCCCCTCACACGGAGCAGCCACACCAGGCCAAGGCCTGAAACAGGGAGCTGAGCTGAGCTGGACCACGTAGGAACAGCTCCCTCTCCGATGGGATCCCAGGCACAGCTCAGCCCAACAATGTCCTGTGCTCCGCTCCCTTTGGACTGGGTACAAAGGGACAGACCCGCCTGCCGGAGTATCTGGAGCAGGTGAATCTGGGGAGAGGATTCCAGATTTTCCACTCAAAGGATCTAGCTGATAGTAAAGGAAGGTGGGATTTCAAGGCACCTGAGGGCTGCAGGGGGCAGCTGTCAGCTCCTCCTCAGCTGGGACATCAATGCTTGAAGGATGCCAGAGACTCTGCCAGTGCTCTGGTGCTGACCTGGTCTGAGCCCAGAGTGCTCTGGGGGCGGTGGGAGCTCTCTTCTCATGCCCATCAGCTCCCCATGGATAGACAGTTCTTCCCACTTTTCCCATTTCTGCCTTGGTACTGCTGCTGTCTCCCTCCACAGACACACACCCGCTCAGCCTCTCCTTGGTTAATGTGCACTCCTTCCCTTGGGCTCAGCTCTGGCCTCTGGGAGCCTGGCATCCCTATCCCAGGCTGCAGCAGAGTTCCAGGGATGAATTAGGCAGATAGGAGGTGGAGGGAAGGCAGAGGTTCCCAGGCAGCTTCCTCGCTCCTGTTCACCATGATAAAGGTGAGAGTCCAAGAGAAGCAAGGAGTGAACTGAGCCCTTCCTGTAACATCCATTGTCCTCCCAGGAGGGAACGATGCGGGTCAGTGAGCTGAGCTGGGCAGAGGGGGATGTTACCTAAAGCAGAGCTGAAAAGCTGCTTAAACTTTGGGGTTTATAACAAAACTGGTCCCAAGCTACAGGCAAACTGCAGACTCTGCAATGAAACAGAAAGATTTGGGAACTAGCAGCTCTCCTGACAGCCCTGTGCCTTCCACCTGCCACCTCGGTCATCCAACACGACCTGGAGCCCTCCTGCTTTCCTTCCTGTTCAGGACCAGCCAACACTCCTCCATCCTGCCCTGCCATGCCAGGTGTCCTCTCAGCCCTTCCTGATGAACAAGCTGCCATTCCTGCCGGGCATCCTGTGCCAGTGTGGAGGAACATCCACTGGGAAATCACCTGAAACTACCACTCTCATTTCCACTTGTGACTCAAGCCAAACCTCCCTATGTACAGAGATATTAAATTTCTCTAAGGTTAACACAAGATAATTTTTTGTTCAAATATTTACAGTTAAAACTCAGCAAAGAATCAACAGGATTCTGCTGGACGGTGCTCAACTACCCACAGCCCCCAAAGGCAAACAGGGTTTTAGGTGGTATTTAAAGCATCCAGAGACATCCAGAATTCAGCCCTCCCGAGTATTCCCGGGCCAGCTGGGTTCCTGCCACACATCCATGGCTCTCAGGGCAGCAGGAAGAACTTGCTGTCCTTTTCTGCCTAATAATGTTGACCACGTGGACGCGGCCAGAGTGGGTCACCAGCCCCTCACATGCTCACACTGACAGAGGAGGTGGAGGCCATCTCTGAACTGCCCCCAGCAGCCACATACTTGGGAAGCCAGTGCTGTGGAAAATGGGGTCAGGTTGCTTCTTTCCGTGTTTGGCTTTGTGGAGCTGTTTGTGTCTCCTGGATCCAAGACTTCCCCGGCAACGCAGCAGAGCTGTCGTTTGGAGATCTTGTCCTTTCTATCCAGGATGTTTAAATTCAAGCCTTAAACTTGTGGTTGGCAGGGAACGGGGGCAAACAAACAGCCAAACAATCTGCTGTCAGTTCCTGACAGTCTGGCCTGCAACAGTTATCCCTCCTGTCCATGAGGAATGTCCAAGCACAGAGGCACTGGCTCAAGGGCCTGTCACAGTTTTAAGCTGCTCAGGCTTAAGTACAAGAGAAAATTAGAAAAAAACAGACAAAAAGTGTATTGAAACATTTGGGCTTTGCTCCGTCCTCTATAAGGTCTGTTTTTTCACTGGCAGAGGGAAGGCTGAACTCAACCACAGCTGCACTGAACATCTGGGGGCTTGAGGAACATGCCCTGACTGCTCCTGAACCCTTCTGTTTGCTGCTCCCCCAGCTCTGACCCTCTTTTTGACATGCCAAGCTCCATTTCCAGCCCCCCTCAGCCACTGCTGGGACGGTTGCCGTGTGCAGTGTGTGCTCTGAGGGTCCGTGGGGTTCTGGGAGGCAAGGACAGCTCGGTCTGACAGAGCTGCTGGGGAGGTGCAGAAGCTCAGCTGGAAATCGCCCTCTCCTCTCTCTGCTCCTTTCCAAAGCTGAAGGGGTTAGAGGGAAGCTCACCTCGGTGAGCCAGTGCTGAGGAACACTGGCTGGATCCCTGCGTGAGAAGCTCTGAAGGGAGCACAGACATCCTCTGTTAATCCCATGGGATGAGTTGGCTTAACAGCCTCCTTTCCCTGCATGGACAGTCAGCTTCCACAGGGACTCAATGACTTCCTGAGACTTTTCAAACACACACACTGCTTTTCTGGGATGAAGGTCCCAGTTTTGAAGGGTTCTCACCTCTCCCAGTGCCCTGGGGCTTTCTGCTCACATACACTCTGCTCTCTCACCCAGCCATGTCCTGCAATGCCATCCCATGCCAGCTTCCCTCTCTGATGGACACAGAAGCATTTCCATGCAGCCATGGTGTTTGTGGATGATCCCTCAACTCCACCAGGCTCACAGGGAATGCAGGAGTGTACATGACTCCTTCCTCTGGTTTGTCACCACTGTCCCCTTTGGCAAGGCAGCCCCAGCCCTGCAGCTGGCAGGTCAGCATTCCCTGTGTTGCTGAACAAGGAAACACAGAGGAGGGAATGCAGACAATATCCTAAACAAATCTGCTGTTTACAAAGTCCCCTGTAAACTGTTTACATTGCTGGGGAGAAACCATGGAGGAACAGCAGCTGGAGCGTGTTCTTCCCAGTGGGAAGAACTCCACTCCTGTTTGCTGCACTCCTGTGGGAGGAAGTGGAGTTGATGCACATCTGGAAAGGCTGCAAATGCATGAGAGGAAAGAAGAGGCAGCAAAATCCCAGTACCACCCACTCCCCCAGCCCACCAGGACCTCCAGCTGCCCCAGCACTGCCTCCCAGACGGACGTGGCACGTCCTTGGGGTGCAAGGTGGCAAGGGACAGCCAACCTCGGGCTGCTGAGCAGTGTCTGGGGTGGTGAGGCTGCTGGCAGAGGGAGCAGTCCTGGAGGAGCCAGCCCTGACCCTCCCTGGAGCCCCTTGGCTCTCAGACACATGTGAAGTGCCTTGTGACTATCATTCCTCGGAGCCGCGGTGTGTGGTGCCAGAGGCTGCTGCTGCACTGTAGACATGGCTAAAAATGGGGCCTCAGAAGGGCCAGCAAGAACATTTTGAAGTGCTGGCATAAAATAAAAGCCTCAGTGTGCCTCTAATCTGCCCTGTTTCCTGTCCATGGAAAGCCCTTTGAAGTGCCTGTGCACAGGGCAGTGCGGGAACACCCGTGACCCAGCTGACCAGGAGCACGTGGGCTGGAGACACAGCGTGACTGCCCGAGCCGAGGGGCTTCCTTGGGGGGAAGGCATGGAAGGGTTAAACCCAAAACACACCCTGGATCAGTCCCCTTCACACTGGAAGGGTCATTCTGCTACTTGAATATTTGAGCAGGACAGTGAGAAAACAAGGCCTCCACTCCAGGAAGGTGATAAGTGCTCTGAGCCCAGAAATAGCACAAAGGGGGGGTATGTGGGGATGGGCAGCCAGCTGGAACAGCAAGGACAGGGAAAACATCCTCCCTACACATGGCATGGCAGCCCTGACCTGGTGGTTGGAAAGGAACATGGGTACAATGATTAAAAACACAAAAAAAAGAAAGTGGGCAAACTCAGTTGCCCAGAGAAGCTGTGGCTGCTCCATCCCTGGGAGTGTCCAAGGCCAGGTTGGACCAGCTTGGAGCAACCTGGGATAGTGGAAGGTGTTCCTGCCCATGGCAGGGGGTGGAAATGGATGAGCTTTATGGTCCCTCCCAACCCAAACCATTTCATGATTCTATGAATAAAGGTACAAAGATTCTAAAAAAAAATGAAAGTGGTTAAACTCACCCATCTGGTGTCCAAGGGCAAGCAGGGACACCACACCACTCCATCAGCAAGAGGCAAGGGATGTTCATCCACATTTACTCCCAAACACAGAAGAACTCCACTCTCAGCACCAGTCCTGCCTTCACTCTCCACCCAGTCAGTCTTCCAGGGCCCAGCTATGTCCTTTTCCTAACCAGGAAAAGGATGGAGGAGTCTCCCAGCAGAGGAAAACATCCCAACCAGCAGGAATGTCAGAGGCATCTGCAGGACCTCTCACAGACTGAGCTAAAAGAAATAAAACAGGGGAAAAAATCCCCCAAATTTGTTAGTACAAGCTGTAACAAAAGATCATCAAGTTCCTCTGCTGAAGTAAAAAACTCAATCTAAACACATTTTTCAGAGCCAACCCCAAAGAAAATTGAGGCTTTGCTTTCAGAAGCTTTTGTGCAGTTACAAACATGTCAGCCAGCTAAATTTCTGAGTGAGAGACTCTTCAGAATGAAAACTTGTGCCATTTTGTTTTAAAATAAGTCAGAGGGACTGAAGCTGCAATCCCACACGAGTGCTGGGTGGGTTTCCTTGGCTGAAAACAACTTGCTGAGCTTGACCTGAGCTTTGAGGATATTTTTGCTTGACCCCACGTGGCTCAGGCCCAGTGACAGGGACCTTCAGACCCCAGTCCTTGCAGAGCAGCATCAACCCCCAGGGATGCCCCAGTGCTCCCTCAGCCTTGAGAAACCCACTGGCACAGTTTGGACCGGGTGCTAGGATTTTTTGGTGAGTGAGCAGCATTTCCCACTTCAATTTTAATTCTTGGTACTGTGGATCACTTCTCAACCAGCCACTCTTCA
The DNA here is from genome assembly GCA_036023395.1 of Myiotriccus ornatus. Taxonomy (NCBI): domain Eukaryota; kingdom Metazoa; phylum Chordata; class Aves; order Passeriformes; family Tyrannidae; genus Myiotriccus; species Myiotriccus ornatus. Next base: position 18,573,343 of record JAYRBT010000018.1, on the reverse strand, counting down.
GAGCACAGGCAGGGGGAAGAGATTCCTCCACGCAACATCGCCAGTGTGAGCAGATTGCCCAAAGGTCCCATGGGCAAAGGCAGAGGGAGAGCTCAGCAAATTCATCTGGCACAAACTCCCTGGCTCCTCATGTGACAAACTGGTCAGCCCGTGTGTCCTGCTAAGGGCTCTCCGAGTCAGCTGAGCATCTCTTCCCTTCCCATTCCCAGGGGTTTTATTACTATGAATCATTAAAACACAGCCCAAATGGCCAGGAATTAACCCACACAGTGTCCCAGCGTGCAGCTCCAGTCCCATGTGTTTGGCAGTGTCCCAAAGTCGTCTGCTGGAACAGACACAGACATTTACCTAGAGCAGCCCTACACCCCCAGCCTCCTCCTGCACCTTCCAGGGGCATCCCCATCCATCCCTGATTCTCAGGAGGGCTGGGACACCATCTGTGCCCTGGGAAAGGGCTTCTCAGCAGAGCTGAGAGGTGGCAGTGGCTGGTTTTGGGTGAGGGTCAGTGCCCCCTGTGCTTGCCCAAGGTCAGGGAGGGGTGGGAGCTGCCCTCACCCCCCACATCTCCTCACCGAGGGCTCTGTCCAGACAATCCTCCCCGATGGGACTCCCAGAGCCCTTCCACGCATGGAAGTATTCCGGAATTCTTGCAATTAATTCTCTGTCATCCCCAAAGTTGCAGTGCTGTGCAGGGGAGTGCCACAGGTCAGCAATTACGGGGCAGAGACAGACGGCCAAGGGAGGCTCCGCAGGTCACACCTGCGCTGCTCCAGAGCCGCTCCGGGAGAAAGCCCTTACAAAGCTCCGGAGGGAACGGCAGCTCCCAAGTCAAACCCAAGTAATAAGATGATCTTGTAGGGGGCAAGATTAATCATTATTGGCAGCCAAGAATGTGCAAGTCTAACAAAAGCCAAAGGTTTTTTTATTACAGTCCAACTGCAGCTGGGAAGACAATGTTAGCTAAGAATCATTAAATCTATGGCAAGAATAAATTTTCTTTGAACCAAACCATAAAATGGGAGTAAAATCCTCTTAAGCCAGAGGCAGCTCCTAATGGAACAGACATTATTATTTTTTTTTTGCAAGCCAAAAATAAATTTTAAAAAAATTGCTTTAGATTATGAAGTGAATAGATTAGGCTCCAAAACAGAAAATATTTACTTGAGCAAAACCTGCTTAATTTAATACCTGCCCCAATTAATTTTTAAGTTTGGGTTTATAATTGAATGGAGTAATGACGTTTTCTGCCTATACAAACAGGGATTTGTGAAGCCTGTTTGCCCAGAATTCAGGCAGCAGGAGAAGCATCTAGGAAAACTTTCCCAGGTGACATCAGTGCTGCTGCTGCACGTGCCAGGGATGAGTCTGGCGGCTCCTGCAAGCCTGGAAGGTGAAGCCAAGGTCCCTCCTCACAGTCGGTCATTAAATTTCCTGGAACGTCTGACCAGGAGGTCAGCCTGATATTATCAACATGAAAACTAGTACAGAAAAATGGAAGTCATTTCTCTCTGCAGTCTGATCCAGTCCCTGTTCTCAGGGCAAGCTTGGTGCACTCCCCCCTCAGTGCTTTTCCCTCGCTGCCAGAGAGCAGGAAGGGAGTGGAACTCCGAGCACTCACATGGGCTCTGTACACCCAGGTGGAAAGAACACCTGCACGATCCCTCCTCTGGGGCAGGCAAGGCAAGGAGGGAGCTGTGTCCTGTTCTGGGAGCTTTTCCCACAGTCAGACACTCCTCTATGCTTTGGACAATCTGTCTTCCCCAGCTGTCACGGGCTGCACTCCCTCCCCTCTCTCCAGAGGGTATCCTTGGATGCTCAGACCTTTCAGACCTCTAAAAAGTCACCTGATCTAGATGTGGCCTCTGCACAGGGCATTATTTGCATCAGCAAGTCAAGGGAGGGGATTCTGCCCCTCTCAGGTGAGACCTCAACTGAAGAGCTGCCTCCTGCTCTGGGGTCCAACAGTAGAAGGACGTGGAGCTGCTGGAGAGAGTCCAGAGGAGGCACCAAGATGATGAGAGCGCTGGAGCCCCTCTGCTCTGGAGCCAGGCTGGGAGAGCTGGGGGGGTTCAGCTGGAGAAGAGAAGCTCCAGGAGACC
>JAYRBT010000018.1:18550513-18571144 GCA_036023395.1 Myiotriccus ornatus | reverse complement strand
CCCCATCCCTGGAAGTGTCCAAGGCCAGGTTGGACGGGGCTTGGAGCAACCTGGGCTAGTGGAAGGTGTTCCTGCCCGTGGCAGGGGTTAGAACAGGATGAGCTTCAAGGTCCCTCCCAACCCAACCCATTCATAACTTTATGACTGGAACCCACTGAAAGCTCTCTGTGTCTACAGAAGTCACCACTGCCCAGGGGCTGGAACTCCCACTGCACTGTCCTACTCCTTTTTTTTTTTTTTTTTCCCCAAAAGCCCCTCCTCAAGGCTGAACTGACACATCCACCAAACACACCGAAATGCTCAGGAACAGCTGTCCATAACCACTCCCTCCTCCATCACTTGCACGACACATGGTTTTCCTGCAGACAAGGATTCCTGGAGCAGTTCCACACCTCACTGGCAGGGGGTTGTCCCACCATTAGGGTCCAGCCTGGGAAGTACAACGTGGCCACTGGCTTGCAGCTGGCAGCCAGCTCTGACATCCTGCTCCTGGAAGCACACACTGTGCAATAAGAGGGAAGAGGAGAAACGTTTGACTGCAAACCTTCCTGCCTGGAAGCATTTCTGATCCTGTCTTGAGCAACTCACACTCGGCCCCAGAGCGTACACTTGAGGGTATGTCTGTTGTCTTTTGGGGAGGAAGATGAGAAAGCACGTGGACCTTGCTGGCACGTCAGAGCTCTGTTGCCTGTGTTTTCCAGCCAGGGACCTTGGTGCCAAGTGCTGGTGAGTGCTGCAGGCTGGTCCAGGCTCTGCACACAAATAACTGGTGCAGGTCTGATTGTATGTTGTGGGGACAAAAATGAGAGAGAGACATGGGTTCAATATTGAAATCCTAAAGTAAAATTGTGGAAGGTCAGATGACAGTGACAGAGAAGGTGAGAGGCATTTCAGACCCAAACAGCACTTAAATCCAGGTAAGAAACAGGAAGTCTGTGGCAACAGCAGAATCATGGAGTCCATCAGAAAATATCACAAGTTAATCAGGAGTTGGGAGCAAGTAGAGTCCAGAGCTTGTCAGGAAACAACATGTCACCACGATTACAGGCAAACCTTAGAGGGTAGCTGTGATTCTGAAGGCCTGAGAGTCAAATTGTGATCAAAGAGTCGTGCAGGCACAAGAGGAAACAGCATGGAACCCAGAATCCTTCTCCTAAAGGCAAACAGAGGTGACTGACAGCACAGCAGATCCTTCCCAAATCACCCCCTAGGTCCCAGGAGCAATGGATGGAGGGCTGCTCACGTGACACTGACTGACATGCTGCAAGATTGTCTGTGGGAAAGGAACGAGAGGGGTAATTTTATTGTCATGTACCACAGGGGGGTGTAAGTAAAATCACAGCATGAGAAAATGACAGTGTATCTGTCTGAGGTCATTTGCATGCTCGGATAATCTGTGGGAGGAGAGCCAGAGTTGCTGTGTTTGACAGAGGCAACACAACAGTGTGCCTGGGAATTGGCAGATTTGCAAGCCCTGAAACCAGTCTCGTGTTTGCTGCTCCCAAAACCAAAATGACCAGATTTAATCATTTAAGCTTTCAACAATTACACTTTCCTCCCTCGTTACGGGCTGTATGAGGGTGTCCTCCTGCTGAGCAAGCTGCAGGGATGGCACAGAGGGACAGCCCAGCTCGGAAGGGTGTGCACATCCCAAGGACACAGGGGACACAAAGGGACTGTACAGTGCCCTGTGCAGGTGAAGGAGCACAGACAGGCATGAAGGCAGACACCAGGGAGCAGCTGCTGTGGGCAGGCAGTGAAGCCCAGTAGTTTTTAGGAGGGATCTGGAAGAGGGAGGAAATGCTTTGTTAGTGTTTCCAGGTTGCTCCTCTGCTGCAGAGGCAGTAACCTGGGAGAGAAACATGGTGGCACATTTGGAACTGGCACGGCTGGCAGGACAACTCGGGACCTCTGCAGTGGAAAATGTAGCTGCTGGCTGGATGGAGCAGGGCCAGGAGAACAGGCTGTCTGCACAAGGCACAGGCACTCCAGGGCTTGTGTGAGGGAGATGGTGACAGGATCGGTGAGACAGGCGCTGCACGACCCTGTAACACTGCACTGCCAGAGGCTCCAGGAAAATCCCCACGATAAGGTGTGAGGTGCTCTGCACAGGACTGATAAGTGTGGCAGAAATCTGATTGCTCAGAAAACCTGGGCATCCCAAAGGGATTTCATGCGGGAACACAGGGAGGAGGAGCTGGATTTTAGAGATAACCTTTGGGCAGAACCATCTAGTTTTCAGCAGAGCCCAGATATGGGTATTTAGAGGCAGGTCAAGTCAAAGAGGACAGAGGGGGTGAGTGGATGGTAAGAGAGAGACATCTAGAAAGGAGCAGGGAAGAGCAAGCACAAGGAGATTTAAAACTCCTGAGCTGAAGGCAGTAGGTGGGTGTCCATGAAGAGCTGTCAGAAACCGGTCTGTGAATTAATTTGGACAGTGCAGGACGGGCTAGGAGGAAAGTGATTGCTCTGTGAGTCGTCAGCAGGAGATTAAATATGCAAAATTTGTAAATAAGGTCACCCCGAGAGGGAATGCAGAGGAGGAAAAGAGGAGGGCTGGGCAAATGGCCAAGGATGGAGCAGGTGAAGCAGCTGACAGTACCTGAGGACTGTCAAGCAGGACAGGCACATCAAGGCAGGGGCAACCCTGTCCTGCTCGGCGAGCAGAGGGGAGTAACACCCCCCCACCAACAGGTAGACTTGTCACTGCCAAACCCAGAGAGAGACCAAAACACCTTGTTGGTAGCCATAGACTGGAAAAGACAACCCCACAGCTGTAGCTGGCAGGGAGTTGTGTGGGAGGCTGAGCCCACCCAGCGTTACTCAGCTGCTTCCCAGGCGCTGGAAGAGCCAGAGCTCGTGTTTGTGGGGCAGGAGCAGTGGCAGCCTGAAGGCCCCAGTTGACCCCAGGTTCCAGAGCCAGCTAGCTGGCCAAACGCCACAGCCTGAGCTCCCCATTACCTGGAGCTGGCTGGGAAGCAGAAGGCAGCACGCAGGGAATGGGCCCCTTACCTTGTCTCTGAAAACGGCCCCTCATTTGTCAGGGAGGGATTCAGGCAATTTGCAGAGGGATGGGGGGGTTGCAGGTGTTTGGCAGTCACCCTGAGAGCTGGAGACAACAAAGAGAGCCTGGAAAAAAGAGGATCCATTTCTAGGCAGAGAGGCTCTTAGCAAGCCCCAGGCAGAGTGAGGGGAAGAGGGGCTGGGAATGGACCAGGGGAACAATGGTACAGAAACAAAGGCGCTGCATTAAAGGGACCCATTCTGTGCCATTCTGGCACTTGAACCAGGTTTAAGCAACTTTGCTGCTGCCTAATCTGAGGCTAATAATGAACCAGATGTCTTACAACATGGAAATGCCTGGCCAAGTCAGTGGAGAAGAGCAGATGAGGCACTTAACCCTTAAGTAAGTGGTGTAAACATCGTTCTGCTGCTGTTTGTGAGTGCACAACAAAGGCAAAATGCTTGGGGTTTAAAGGTTTGAAGTTGTGGCCTGTTGGCAGCAGGATATTATACAGCCCTGGTGTGGTGCTGGGATGGGCTGAGCAGCCTTAACATCTCTGTCTGGCACGAGCCCCAGAGGCAGAGTTCAGTAAGCTGGGCCCAGGGGTGAGTGGCAGAGGTTATCCCAAGGCCAGGCTCTGTGAAATGCAGAGTTAGTCAGGACAAGGTGGCCTGGTCCCTGCAGGGTGCTGCTTACCCGTTCCAGCAATTCAGAGTTTTTATTTGCAGCTCCATTTACAAGGAAATCCAGTCTGCAAAGCACAGCTTAGTCCAAATTCCCACTACACGACTTCATCAGATCACTCTGGGCTCTGAGACCACTGTCTCCACACAGTAATAGCCATTATCCCCAGGCTTTGTGTGTGTTTATGTTACCCTTCCATTTTCCCTTCAGATATGACAAGCAATTCCTAGAAAATATGTTATAAACTCTTCTGCTCTGGAGTTCTGCCACTTCTGATTGCATTCATTTGAGCCAGGGATGTAGTTCCAAAGTAAATCAATAAACAAGACTTAAAAGAGTCCTACAGACACAGGCTGGGGCAGCACCACAGCCCTCCCTCGCCCCCCGCCTCCAGTTATCTCTGCTGTGCTTCAACCTAACAAAATAAATGGGTGGAATCCAATCAGTAAACACTTCCCAAAGCTCACAGTGCTGCTTTACAGTATGGGAGTAGGGGCTAGGGCTGCCTTGCAGCTGGAGGGTCCCTGGAGCCACCAAATCAGTGTGAGTGCTTGTCACAGTGCTGATCTGGGCCAGTGAGAGGGTTTCTCAGGGATCATCAGCAGGGACACACCTCATTGCCAGCCTGTGGTCCCCAGGGGTGGGCTGTAGCCAGGGTCTCCTGGTTGGGAGACACCCAAGGAAACATCTCCACCCCAGTGAGGGACTGGAATGGCAAATCCAGAAAGCCCAGATTCAGAAAGGGGCCACGCACCCCACTCTTACTGAAGACACTTAGGCCCTTCAGGCTGGCTGTCACATCCAAGGAAGCATATCTGCATTTACTTGGGGAGTACACATTCACCCTGAACCTTCCTTCACACTGCCTGTGGCTCCTCGTACCTCCCAGCACCCCAACAGCCATTTGGGAACAGGGAATGGTCCTTGGGAGCCTCCCAAGAAGCTGACAAGGCTGTGCCTCCTCAAACAGCTCCTCCAAGGTGAATCCTAACAGACCCCATAAGCACAGTAAGGACTGGTGGCTAAACACTTCCCCAGGGAACAGCAGAGAGGTGGGTTATTCATCACCACCTGCTGCCCAGGATCGATGGATCAGGCAAACAGGGTGAGGGTTACTTCCAGAGAAACCCCTGACACAAAGCCTGCTTGTATGCATGCACAGCAGGAGTTACAGAGCACATTAACTCCCCTGGTTGAATTATTTGGATTTGGGTGGTTTTTTAATTTCAGAATCTCCAAAGGCTGTGTAGACACAATGCTGACAGCTCAGCCAGAGAGAAGGGGCGCTGTGAGAACTGCCATCAAACTCCCACCTCACTCTGCCACCAAACAACTGCTGGGTTTTTACCTGGTTGCATCTTCAGCTGAGATCTCCACCACTTGTGTGCTGCTGGTTGTACTGGTGTGTCTGCCTGGGGCTGACTCAGGACACCTGTCTGCTGTTCCCAGTTCTGCTGCCTTCTCTCACTGTGAAATAAAACAAACCATTCAGGGTGGCAGTGCTCTCTTATTTTAGCTTTCTTCCTGGTCTCTGTTTAGTGTCTCTGTGCACTGCTTCCAAATCCAGCATTGTGTGTGCAGAGCCTGATTAGGGGAATTCACACCACCAAAATATACATCCTGTGTGCTCTTCACAAGCAGTTACACACAGCCCTGGGGGAGCCTCCCACACAACACACTGGCACGGTGAAGCTCCTACTAGAGACACGTGGACAAGCAGTGCCCACATCCCCTGCACAACAAGCTTACTCAGCCCTGGAGTGCTGCGGGACCTTGCTTAAAGAAACGTTTTCCTGGGAATCAGAGAGAGATCCCACAAACTGCTGCTCTTTTTAGTGGGGCCTGTGCTTGTTTGTAGAGCTATGGAGGCCATGTCTGACACCACAGAGGGGCTCTGAGCTATCCCAGCCTGCAAAGAAGGCTCCTCTGAGCTGCACTGAGGAACACAACTGCTGGAGGCCACTCCCAGGACATTCCCATGTGTTCAGATCCTCCCTACAGCACCAGGGAACTGAACTGCACACACCACTGTGGTGCCTTGGTTTCTCTCTGTGCCTCCAGCACAGGCTGCCCTGCACCTCGCTCAGGCAAACCCCAAATTCAAGAGGCCAAATTGCTCCTGGTGTCCATGCAAAGCAGCCCCTTGTCCCTGTACCCCCTGTGGAGCAAGGGGGGCGATCCCCCCCTGCCCAGGCTGGCAAAGCCCGTGATGTGGCCCCAGTGCCACACTCCCTACCAGAGCCTGTTTTCCTGCTGGGGCCCGTCCCCTGCTCGGGGTGCCTGCAGCACTGAGCACCTCTGAGTGTGCTCAGCCATGGGGTAATTAATGAACACAAGCGGTCACTTCCATTATCTGCAACTTGAAAGCAACTCCAATCAAGCCAGAGCTGGAGCTGCACTCCACCAGGGCACAGCCACATCTGGGGCTCCAGACCTTTGTGCGCTCGCTCTCCCCGCCTGCGCAGGTGGTGCCGTTCCTAGAAGGTGAATAAATTATTATTGCAAATTACTCTGATGAAGTGGCTTTTATTAGAAAGCCAGACACAAAGGGAGCTTGCTGATTGGCTCCCAGTGATGTCATAGCCAGCACAGCACTCAAATGCAGAGATGCGAATTTTCTCGTCTGTATTTTGCGTATAATTTTCATTTTCTCCTGGCAATAAAGACTCACCAGCAGAGTCTTTCACCCCGGGAGGGCGGCGGGGGGGTCTGTGCTGCTCAAGTGGCTGATGAAAGCAAAGTGGCCTTTGTTCCTGTGTCTCACAGGGAACCCCAGGCTAACAGTTTGCACCCACAAAGGCACTGTGGTTTATTGTTCTATTACAAACCCACCGCTCCATTTTCTTAGGTGGGTAGCAGAGAAATTGGCATTTTTTTAGCTTGCATACACCTAAAATCATTCTGATCGCAGAGATTTTGCTCTTTACAAGCTGAAGCTTAAAGTGCAGATAAAGCAACAGCCTGGGTATCATTCTGATCCTCAGCAAAAGGCGAGAATGAGGCTCTAGAAACAATCAGGAAGCAAAATCCAACTAATTATTTATTTTCCAAGTTTCACATCATGTTTTTTCCTCCCTGCAAAGCCACTATGAATTCTCAGTGAGGTCTGTCAGAGGGGCAGACTCAGCTCCAAGCACACTGCACGTTCTTATTTCTCTTCCCTAACTGAACCTCATATTGAACTTAAAAAATTTGCCAAGTAAATGTTCCAGCTTTAATCATTCCTGGATGCAACAGGCACAGTGGGACAGCTCAAACAGTAGGACCCTGTGTGGACAGCAGGCATGGAAGTATCCCTTGCCTCACTGAACTGGAATGAACTCCCAAGCTGAGGCAGCCACGTGAAGGCTGTGGTGAGCTCTGCAGTTCCCTCACGCAACGCGGCCGCAGTTCTGGGCTCCAGCCCTGCTGGACCTGAACACGGCAGAGTGGAAGGTTTTCCATCCCTCCCTCCCTCCCTCCATCCCTTATGTAAAATCAAGGTGTAAATTTTGCTGAGAAGGCCAAGAGTAACATTTCCAGCCCTGGGAACAGGCTCCCGCCTGTGCCGTGCAAACACTGGGCTCTCCTCCAGCAGACCCAGCACAAATCCCGAGCTGACCTCCAGCACTTGCCCGTTCCCCTTTGATTATGGCTCCGAAGCCATTTGTCCTGCAAGGGCAGAAAACAAAACACATCTATCACTTGGAAGATGCCCTGGAAACCCCCAGAATAGTTGCACTGATGAAACTGGACACTGAGGGCTGCTGGAGAGCTCAAACATAGCTAGATTTGCTGTTCCCAGTCCTGAGGTCATGACTCCCTGCAACATCATCAGCTCCACTTTATTCCAGGTGGCTTGAAGCTGGAAATCATTCTCCCTTATCACCGAAGATTTGCCGAGCTGCCTGCCCTCTGCGGATAACAGCAGCTGCCCTCAGACTCCTGGAGGCTGGATCTGAGGCTTTTGAAGTCCTGAGGGTGAAGGTGCAAGGAACAGGCATCTGGGAAGGAGACTCCTGACTGTGAATCAGAGTTAAAAAGGAATGTGAAGGCAGCAATCCTGGGAGAGGATGCTGGCTGAGACACACGGCCTGCATCAGCAAAAAGGGAATGGGCTCCCAGGTTTAAGACCTGGAACAGATTCAAATTACCCCTTTTAGATCTGACCTCCTTTCCTGTCTGAGGGAGACAGCGGAGAGGAGAGGGAGCCATGAATCTGAAATCCAGTCCCTGCTTTGCCAATGTGTGGCTTGGCCCTACATCTCTCTTTGCTTTTACCACTCCATGTGAGAATACAGGGTTATTAAAAGCATCAGAAGAATCTCAAGTAAAACAATTTTATTGTTTTTTAAGAGCTTTGTTATTCATCTCTGGAGCTCGGCCTTGGACCACCACAGACCAGCATCAGGAAGCCCAGAACAGCTTTTGGATATCGAATTACTGCTCAGAATTGTATCAAATTCCAAAATTGCAACTACTGGCCAATAAAGAAGCCTCTGTAGGACATAACACACCCACACAGATGGCACAGACCACAAAATCATCATGCTGGGCCTAACTCAGCTTCCCTTCCTCACCCAGAGCGGCAGCCTTGCCCCAGTCTGATTCCAGCAGCATTATTCCCCTGGGCTCTAGAGGAGAACACAGTCCCACCTACTCATCACTCACCTCACAAGAGCCCCTCTATTGCTTGGTTTGTAATGAAACTGGGGGTTGATGTCTCAGGCAACCCCTCCCTTGCACTGGAGCACAGTGTTAGAATCACGTCTGGATTATAATACCCAGTAAGCTGTTCTGGGGTGATATGAATCAGAGCCCTGAAAGTGGGATTGCGTTTAATTAATCGTGGCTGACAGATGAAGGTATTGATCGCAGATTGAGAGGTTCAGGACTGGCCTGGGGGATAATTGTTGCAGGGCACATTGTGTTAGGGTGATATTTTCTTCATTTCTGGCGACGCAGGAGGGAAGCAGGGGGAAAATAAGTGAATAATTGCAGCTAATTAGAACTCGCGTGTACATCCCAAATTAATTTGTCTGAATAATCAACCGCCACCAGCAGTCTGATCCAAAAGGAAAAGGAAACAACTGCCCAGAAAGGTCTCAATTGCTCCCATAAATTCTGCAGTCCCAGGTCTGGGATAAATGTTTTACAGAAGGAGAACTGGACAAGATTATTGAGTGGAAACAGTTGCTTTTGCTAAAGATGTACACTAGGTTAAAGGGCTGGGTGAAGCTGAGGGATGGCAGAGTGCTGAGGGGTGGCAGATGATGCTCTTGCCTTCACCTTCTTCTCATCCATATCCATTTGCAACAGGCTGGACCGCCGGCAGCCTGCCCACCACCCCCTCCCCAGGCGGGACACGGGAGGTGCGGGATGGCCGCGGAGCATCAGCCGGGCCGCTGCTGTCGCCGCGGGCTTAATAAGAGGTGTCTGTGCCGGCGGCGGGGGCAGATGGAGGCGAGGCTGCGGCAGCCCCGTGTGCTCACAGCGCCCGGCCCCGCTCGGGCCGCGGGATCCCCTAATCTCCCACGGCAGCCCTGCTGCTACAAACACTCTCATCACGAACGCAGCGGGGGCAGCTCAGCACAGACAGGGAATGATCTAGCAGGGGGTTAATAAAAGGACTGGCGCAGAACAAAAAGCCTGTCAGCAGCCACAAGATGTGCTCTCCACCCCTGCCACCCCCCAGGAAATTAAAAAGCGCAGCCCGTGAAGTGCGGAGTTCCCTGCGGGACCGGACGGGGCACAGGGAGACGGAAGGGTAGGGTGGGAAGGGGGAAGCTGGGAGTCAAATGTTTGTCCCAGCTGTTGTTTCTGATGAGATATATCAAGTGCTGTTACTCTAAAGGACCAGACTACCTGGTCTTTCCAAATCTGATGAGACCAAGGCACCTTTTGGTGTGCCGGTGCCAGCAGCTGCTCTTAGAGACAATCCACTCTATCCTGCCAGGCTGGAGGGCCAGGCTGCTCTGCCTGACATCGCTGAAGTCCGTGCTAGCACGTTTCCATGGAAATGGGAAAAGACCGAATGCCTGTGACATGATACACCTTTTCTGATGTAGATTTGGACCATTTCTAACGTCTCTTTCTAGTGACAGCCTTCAGGATTGAGTATTTTGAGGGCACAACCAAAACAGAACAAGAAGAGGGAAAAGGCATCTAATGGTATGAATCAAAACACATCATCCTTTTTGGCGAGCAGCAGCTGAACTCGAAAGCACATTAATCCCCTAAAACAACCTTCTAGGTAAAGAGACCCCCGCACTAAATACAACGTGATTGGCAGGCTCCCTGTTTCTCAGAGGCGAACGGTGACGAGCTGTCCCTCCCCTCTTGGGCCTGTTTGGGGTGAAGTTCGCCGCCCCGTTTCCCCGGGGGGATCCCCCGGAGGTTCCCCGGCTGTGGCTGAGACCAGCCCGGCAGCCCTGCGGCAGCGCGGGCCGGCAGCGCCCTCTCCCGCGGCTGCGGGGCACCCCGGCACGGAGCATCCCGCACACCGGCACCCCGCATCCCGGGGGCTGCCCGGCCTCCGGACAGGCCCGCGGCCACCCCGGCAGAGAAATAACCCCGGCAGCGCCCAGAACGGCACCGACTGCCACGCACCTGGGAGGGATTTGGGCGAGCAGAGACAGTATCTGTGCTTCCCTACTGCTTTCCAGCAGCGGTGGGCACTTCAGGTGAAGGTGAGGAGGTTCACGGAGGCTTTGCTGGGGGCCTGGGTTTGGCATCTGCCAGACGAGTGAGGAATAAAGCAATTCTCCTTCTCTTGGATGCCGGTCTCTGCTCATCACCCAAGGGATGGCTGCACCTCGAGGTGTCCTGAGCAGCCAAAAACTCACCAGTCTGCTCTTGTACCACTATTTGGGGGATTTATAGAGCCTCTCAGCAGCTGCTCCTGTCTCCCACTGTCCCAGCACTGTGCTCCAGGCACCTCCGTGCCCACACCAGACCTGCCTGCCCTGGGACCGCATCCCTGCACCCATCAGTGCACAGGATACACTTTAGGAGGAGAAACACGAGATATTTGTGAAGCCAAAAGCAAAGCAGTGACAAATTTTGTCTCTGTAGGGAGTTTGCCTGGTTTGCTTGGGATCATTATCATTTTAAAGGGCAAGTTACTGCTCCTACTGCTGGGAGCCAAGGAGCTTCATGAATACAGATACATTGCACAGACAGAATAAATAAAGTTCTTCTACAGTTGTCATTTTATATTCCAAGTGGCTGAAAATGAGGTGTCCCATCCCCAGGAGATCCAGAAAGGGCTCTGGCCCCTTCATTAGACCCAGAGAGGAGGCTGGACGTTAAACACGGCCTGAGATGCCAAGCCTGGCTCAGTGATTGCACACTGTCAGGAGAGCAATGTGCTGGAGAAGTCAGCCTTCCTCCAGGGAACACCACTCCCGGGAAGCACAGGTTTCCTGGCCACCAGGAAAACACTTGAAAACTGGAAACACTCCTGCCCTTCCTCAGTGCAAGGGACCAGCATCAGAGCCAGACCCAGCTACAGCCACAGAACAGTCAGCACCACAAGATGGTTGCTGGAATAAAGTCAGAAAAAGAAATTACAAATAAAATCAAATGGGATTTCAATTTACCAGAACATTTCACTTGGCCCAGGGCTCCCTGTGAGCCAGAAGCAGCAGCCCTGTGCTGTGTCCCAGCCCTGCTCTCCCCAGCACGGGCACTCACAGCATCTGGCCAGATGTGCCCTTGGGTCCTACCCTGGCTCCTGCACCAGCACCTGCTTTTTTGCAATATTCCTTCCTGCCACATCCATCCCAGACAGCAAAATTAAACATCACATGTTGCATGTTCTCACAGATCTGCCTGGCCAAGACATCCCCTGCAACACCAGCCTTGATTCACACCCCACCTGACCTCAGTCTGTTTGGCACTGACGGGATTTCCCCCAGGCTTGGGATGGTTGTTCCTTCTTTTGCTGCCGTTGTGAAAACTCCTGTGCGTGCTGTGTGGGAGATGAGAGGTGGGTGGGTGCAAGCCAGTGCTGTGCTGACAGGAGGCTGCTTACATGGGACTGTAATGGGGCTGAGAGTCTGCTCTGTGCTCCGTGACAGGCTGGCAGATCTGTGTTTCTCCTGCCTGCTGCTGAGCACGTCCCCAAGACCATGAATATCCCTGTCCTCCAAGTGTCACTTATCCTACACCTGCAGTGAGTGGATGTACTTGTGGTGTCAGTGAACTGTGAGTGAGCATTTACCTGCTCAATGCATTCTGCAGCTTCCAAGTGCATGATTTATTCTCAAAAAGCAGTGTAACACTGGTAGGATTTGCTGGTGGTAGTTCCAGGTGGTCTTTTGTGCCAGTAATAGAGGATTTGGCTTTTCTTAGCACTTTTCTGCTTTGCCTGGGTTCTTCCACCACTGCTGGCTATGATAACATTGAGAGCATCAGCTTCAGGGTATTCAGACACCAAAAAATGAGTAAGTTCCCCTCTTAGTGCTCTAGGTTGAGGAACACATCAAGTCCAAAAGAGACACGGGCAAGTTCCACGTGCCCCTGAGTCTGTCACTGGACATACACCCTCCCCTGACATCAAACATTGCACCAGGCTGCCCTGTCCCCCTCTGGCAGCCCCAAGGACTCCCCTCTGTTTGCTCTGTCTGCTGCAGATGTGTTTGTGACAGGGATGGTCCCAGTGCTGGACATGGCATTAACCTCAGGAGGGTGACAGTGACACTGTCCTGACAGAGCTGTCCTCACTGAACCAGCACCAGTGCACACCCCTCACTCACTCACTGATCTGGGCAGGCTCCAAGGCCACCTCTCCCTCTGCACTGCCCACAGGTCCCTCCCAAGCTCAGATCAACTGTTATTCCAGCAAAGAAGTGAATCCCAGGAAAGTGAGGACAACGGCAGAGCCCCAGCTTTGCAGGGACTGGAGTTTACAGTTTGCACTTCCAGCGTGACATTGCAGATGAAAATCAGAATGCACAGAACACACAAAAGGAATCTTTAAAAAGCATTTTCTGCTTTAGCCAGCCGAAGAGATGCCCAGCTAGATTCACTAGGTCAGCCTTGTCTGAGATACACAGCTCCTTCTCCTTGCTTTGTCCTTCTGACTCCTTCCCCTTCTGAAAAACACCTTATCCAAGTCTCCTGCCATGCAACTCCCAGGTCTGTCTTTCCAAGGGGCTGCAGGAGCTTATCTGTTTAAGTGTCTTCAGGCACAAAGTGGCACTTCCCTGGTGCCTCTCAGTCCTGGCAGTTGCAAATATTCACAGCTCTAAGTCTGTCTTGCACAGTTTGCTCCCAGATCCCTGCTAACTGCACCCAAAGTTCGGTTGATGCCTCTTTCTCTGTGTTTTCCTTTACTCAGAATAAAGAACTCATTTTCCTGCTGCCTTTGTGGTATTTATGATCTGCGAGGTTGCTCAGGGTCCCAACTCTGCACCCTTGTGTCCTTTTCTCATCACACAGACACAACCACCAGCATTGTCATTTCAGCAAAATACGCCAAAGGCATTTTGGGGGCACTAACAGTGGCATTTTCCAGCTGCTCCTTGGGGATTTGATCTCCTCCTTCTTAGAATACCTTCTGTCCTTGAAATACAGCTTGAACTTCTCACATGAGAGCACAATTGCTCAGCATTCCTGTGCCATTCAGAGGCATCTTTGCTCTGTTGATAGCAGTGACATGCACAGCAAAGCTCTGCTGCCACTCCCTTTACTGGCAACAGATGACACGGTCACCTCTCAGTTCCTATCACTGAGACATGCTGTGGGTGCATCACATGGATGTAAATGTCTCCCTAACAGTTTTCCCTTTGGAAGGGCTAACTGGAGGCTTGTAAATATGTGAAAAGTCTGGAAGGAATCTGGAGTTTACACATCCTAGTGGTCTCTGAGCTGGCAGCACACGCCTTTCCTCGGTCAAGTCCTGACCCCAGGAACCCAGCAGGTGTCTGCCACAGGCTGTTACAGCAAAGTAGGATTTCATTTTAGGTTTATTCCCCCAGCTCTTGTTAGCAGACTAATGACTCTGTGATTATGATTTGCCTCAGCTTCTGTCTTGAAGATGCATCTGCAGCTGTCTGAGAATGTCACCGGTACTGCACCGACTGCTGCACCTCCCTGCTTGCTGTGCTGCTGAGACACTGAGTAACCTGCAGGGGAAACCCTCCCCCTGGGGTGAAGCATGGCAACACTCCCCTCATTTCACAAAAAGGTCAAGAGAAAGATTCCTGAAAGCTTCTGCCAGCCCAGGAAATGAACCTCAATCCCTGCTCAGAGGGGTTCAGGTTTAGCTCCTGTTTCTGGCAGCTGCTGAACGGGACAGGCAGCACCAACCAGCCCTGTCTGGAGCAGGGCAGAACCTCGTCCTACCTCCCGTGCCTGTTACCCAGGAGCAGCACAGGGTTCACAACTGTTATTCCCCATCCTGCCGGGCAAGAACTGCTATTTCAGTGGGAACACTGAAGGCTGATGGAAATCTGACAGTCCATGGCTAAGCTGCACTACAGCGCCAGCTGGGAAGTGGGAGGTAATGAATCTTTTGTCAAATAGTTTAGCTGCCTTTTCTCCACATTAATTAATTCACAAAGAACATATCCCTTCATGGTTCCACAGCTGCAAACAGAGCCAGTCTCGCCTCCCCTGCACTATCTGTCAGTTGTACCACAGAGTGGAAGAGCTCACTCTGCTGTTACTCACGTGATCAAATCGTGGGGGAGAAAGAAAATCCCTGCCCTGGCTTTCAGTTCACCTGATGTTCTGAGCTGCCCCACATCGATTTTCCTACAGCTACACCCAAACAGCTGGTTCTGCCTTGTGTTTTGAGCTGATCCACAGGGCCATGACTGCAGGCAGGAGCCCCATCACAGACACAGCCCGGCACTCAAGGCACAGCCCAGTTCTATTTTCAGCCTGAATTTACCTCAGTCTGTGTTAAATTCCAGGTGTCTGTTTGATATCTCCACCACACTGGCAACCCTCAGATCACATTTGGCTTCCCATGGACCAGATCCAAGGAGTGATGGACAGCTGGATAAGTGCCCAGCTGAAAGCTGAAGAGCCCAGCAGTGAGAAGCATCTCAGCACCTCAGCACCTGTGTCTCAACAGAGACAGGAATAGGCACTGCCCTGGAAACCCAGCTGTCCATGGGCTCCTGCTCCTCATCTGGTAACACAGATATCTGGACAGTCTCAAAGCCTGGTCATCAGGTGCTTGGTGTGTGCCCTTTCCCAGCCCAGTGTCCCGTGCAGCTGCCTAGACCTGTCTTTCTCACCTTCGGCTGCCAGTTAAAGTGCTAAATCCACAGCAGACTCCAAAGAGTTATCAGCTCCTTTCCTGTAAGGGAGCTTTGTTTGGGAAGGCTTCCTCACACACCTCCATATTTGGCATCTTGGGTCTCCACTTGAAGTGCAAACCAAGCTCAGTAACACCTCTCCTCTCCAGAGCAGGACACGAGGCAGTCACAGCACGACGGAGTGCAGACTCCCACAGCGCCCAGTTTCACCTCTGGAACAGTCAGATACCTGGGAACGGGAGAGCCAGCCATCCCCTCACTGCTCACCCTCGGGACACAGAGGATGTCACAGCCCTCTACTGCACTGCTGTGGAGCTCAAAGGTTCCTGTTTAGTCAACTCTTCCTTGTACAGAGGCTGGTCCAGATCAACAACTGTTATTCTTCCTTGCTCATTTTTTATACTAGGTAGTTTTTGAGGTCGATGGGCAACCAAAACTGTCCTTGTAAGCCTGTGTGTGGCTACAAAGAGTGTTCTGTCAGCAGCTGATTCCTTAGGAGCAAGTCATTGAAAAGCCTAAGTGTTCCCCTTGGAGATGAATGACCTCCTCTAGACAGCAGATGGAGTAGGCACTTGCTGCTGAGGTCTTCTGCAAATGTGATGTTTCAGCTTGAGGCAAAACAGGAAGGAATAAAGTGACCTGACAATCTGTCTTGGCCTCTGCTGAGAAGGGAAATGTCATTGCAGTCATTTCGGAAATCCAGAGAGCAGCAGAGGTAGAAAAGCATCAGCTTGCTTTCTTCTATACTTGGGTAAAGATGAAGGAGGAAGAGTCTTTCTCAGGATGCCCAGCATGGAGAGGCTTTCAGTGCCTTGTCTCTTCGCTTTAGCCCACCTGCCTTGCCTTGCAGAGCACAGCAGAGTTGGGTCATCAGTGCTACGGGCACAACAGCCACTTCCACAGGAGACGTGCTGTGCTCTGGGGCAGGGAGACCAACCACCCTGTCACCCCAAAGAGCCTGAGGAGAGTGCAGGAAAGCATTCAGTCCTGCAGGATTAGTGAAGCACAGTCTCCGAGCTCACAGAACGGACACAGTGCAAATCACATGCAGACCTGCCAAAGGAAGTCTCTGGAGCCTGAGCTGGTTGGTCACCCAGCAGTTTCCCTGGGAACCCACCTGGTTTTCACTTTGATCTCTTTTGGTTAGCAACCTTTTCTTGTCATACACATTGTCCAGCCCAGAGGCAACACACCCTCACAAGACTTACAGGTGCCACAAAACTACAAAGGAAAAAGGAATTTCACACAAAGCCTCAGCAATACCTATGCACTCACTAAAGCAAGAGCAGACCTCAAATAAGACTCATAAAAGACAGGTTGTGTTTTTGGCTTTCTGTGGTTTCCCGTGTTTATAGTTTTATTTCCAGATTAAAAGATACTTTCTTTGAAATCTTTTTCAAGCCTTTCCTCATACAACCAGTTTCAGCATTCTCTTGGTTCTTCACCTCCTCTTTATTTTATAAAATATTTTCTGGGTGTTCTGACTGTGAATCACTTTCCTCAGCTGTGTTTCTACTTCTCTGATCAGTCTCAGTGAAAGAGGTTAGAGACCTCTTCTGCCCTTCCAAAGAAATCTGGTTGCATGTACAGCCCCAATTCCAACCCTGGTTTCAATCTACACCAAACACTCCACGTCCTTTGCTTCCTGTCACTCACTCAGAAGGAAAATACCAGGGATGACTTTGTCACAGCAAATTCTGGGGCTCAAACCTCTGTGGACAGATCTAGAGCTGACAGCTTTGCCAGGCACCACTATTTATGAGCTGTGCCTGTTAACACACAACACAGGGATGTATGTGAATGCTTTACAGAGTGAACTATGAAACACACAAATAGGTTTGGCAGTCTCAGAGGTGAAATTCTAAAGCAACTGCCTCTCAGAAGACCAATACACACACTCATTGCAAAATCTGATTCAGGGTTCAGTTTGCATGCTAAAATATGCTCAACTCACAATATTGCATAAGGCACGTCCTATCAGTCAGCAGATCAGCCACCCCTGGGAGAGCAGAACAGTCCAGACTGCCACAGCCTGGAGTTCTGGAGCTGGAGCACAGCCTGGGCTCTCCTGGCTGGACGGTGCTGAGGAACAGACGGGGCTCAGCGGGGTGGGGCGGGAGAGGCCCTGGGGCTGCTCTGCGGTGACTGACTACCTGCAAGGCAGGACCTACCAGGGTGAGCACTGTGTACCTGATGTCACCATCACCTCATGCCCACAGCTCTGTGTGTGACTGCAATGGCAGAATGGCAGCTGAGCTGCTCCCCACAGACACAGACCCTGTGCCCGAGCCCCAGACTGGCTATTCCAGACGGACACGTGACACTCACTGGACGGGAAACACAAACAGCCTGTTTCCATACAATGCTCAGAGCACGAGGCTGTTTTAGCTGGTCAAACTGTGGGGCTCTCAGTCACACATAAAGCCTTTTCCCTCCCTCCTGCTCACGGAAATCTGACTTGAGGCTCTCCAATCCCCTGCAAAGTACCCACAGCACTGCAAGCAGACGGACCTACAGCGCAGCCAATACTTCGGCTTCTCTATTCTGGTCTCCCCAGGCCTGCCTAAATCCTTCTTCCACAGTCCTCTGCCACAGCAAGGGCTTCAACCACAGCCTGAAGGGCTGTAAATCAAAGGCTTCTCAGAGACCCAGCTTTCAGTTTTCTGGAGTGGTAACAGAAATCAGGGTAGCACTCCTGGCACGTAATTTTGCTGGTGGGGTTGTACAACACCAGTTTGTGAGTTAGAGGTACATGTGAGGTTTTAGCAACACCCTTTGTAGCACAGGAGTGAGGTCAGGCTCAACAGAAACCAAACATTTCACGGCACATTCACAACCAACGACACCAGCACTGCTGTTAGTGCTGCAATGATGTGAATATAAATTATAACATCTATAATGCAGAATCCAAACTATGTATGAAGAGATACAATCTGCATAACACTCAGCAATGAGAATGCAAATTGGATGGATTTAGGGGACTAAAGAATAACTTGAGAGTTTTGGTTTCAGAGTTCCTTCCCAAAGATAAGATTGAGCATCTGTCAGTCATCTTCCGTCTTGCCAAGTTGAGAATACATGAAAACACTTAAAGCATTGCTCTGCTCGTATATACCCATTCTTTTTTCTGAGCAGCACAACACACCTGTAACACACCTCATCACTCACGTGACTGTTTACAGGGCCACACCTGACAGATAAACAGGGGTTCAGCTGCCCTGTTGTTCTGCAGCTCTCGGCACCTGACAGCATTGCAGTTGGAGTCTCACGGGGGCCAGAATGGAAATGCAATCACAACACCTTCAGGCCAAGGTTTTCTCACTTCCTGGAGATAATTTCCTGACCTGTCTTCTCCCCACAAGGTTTTGAGTTGTTCCATCTCTATTGATCTGAACCATTTGCTCCAGAAACAAGGCGGCTGCTCCCGAGCTCAGCAGTCAGTGCCACCACCTCTAATTGCTCGGGGTGTTCACCAGCACGGGTGGTGGTTCACGCCCGCTCCAGTTCCCGTGTATCTTCTGGAAGCCAGGCTGATCACCACAGGGTGTGAGCCACCAGCACTGCAAATTCCAGCAATTTGGCTCCAACTGAAAGAAACACATCAATTTGGATGTGGATGTTGCCAGCTCCAGCCCCGGTGTCTCAGCCAAGATGGAAACCGTTCCAACCCCCACTGCCGAGCTCTCAAAAACTGGGAGGGGGCAAGGCCTCCAAGGAAGGAAGATTCATAACCAGGGAGGGAAGGAAAGAGATTCCCTGTGCAGCAACACTCACTTCTGCAATGGCAAATCTGTCCAACATGGTTCAGATTCTGCAGAACATCCAACAACTGGCATCTGACAGCTTCAGACTCTTCCCAGCTCTCATTCTGGGAACAGACCATGCTGATACCAATTATTTTACTGGGATTTGCATCTTTCCCGTGTGATTCTACTTCTGAAGTGCTGCACTACTGATGAGAGGTCTGCAACTGCCAAGACATGAAAGAGTGTTTGTTATTAACACATCACTATATAATTAGGGGCTTAGCAGGGGGCTGGCCATTCACATGCTTTTTACTCTGTTGCTGACAGCACAAGATGGAAGTCTCCAGGTATCCCGTTAGGTGACAAGTGAAAATGAGTTCTGCGGCCAAAACGAGGCAATTTGGCACAATTTAGTAGAGAGATGGCATTTTCTGCTCAAAAAGGGCCCAGAATTGGAACAGCACGAGGTGTTACAGACAGAGACTGAGCTGTGCTGGCCAAGCTGAGTGGGTGTCTCTCGAAGCAGAGCAGTAGTGGGTGCTGAAGTCCAGGATTGAGATCTGCTGGCAGAGCTCAAATGGGGAACGTTGCCCAGTTTCTGAGAACAACACAGAGTCTGTATTTTAATTAGAGTTCCTCTGCTCATCTGCATGGCTCAGCACAAACTTTCTGAATTTTCCAGGCTTTCTGCATCCATCCAAAAAGCCTACCTTGCACTTTTTCCTCCTTGTCCCCCAGTGAAGCCTCACCAGTAGTGACCACCCACCCCAGTGTGTTGTCCTGTTGGCTCCCATGAAATGTCACAGGTACACACCCATTCCATGGACATGGACTGATGTATAAGTCTGTAAAGAGTGTCCAACTGGGATTAATGAGGCTTGTGATCAAAGGCAGGGATTTCAGGGAGCAGTGTGATAGCAGGGAAGGTGTGATGACACACAGATGAGTGAGCTGGACACACAAAACCGGAATAACTGACTCCAGGACTCCTGGAAAAGCCAGACAGAAGGGCTGATACAATGGGAGTGCTGGACAGGACCATGCAAATCCTGCCCTGGGTGCTGCCCAGTGTTTATCAGCTCTGGCTAAAGATTCCATCCCAGGCACTACGGATACGCATGACCGGTCCCAGCAACAATAAAGGAATTCATGGTTTGGAAAAGCTCCTCCCCATCCTGCATTGTGCACAGGCCCACAGCTTAACTGGCCAAAGTAGGTCAGAGGGAACGAGTTCATTTGCATATGTAAATTCAACTTAACAAGGAGTAAAGACAAATGCTCCAAGCTTGTGAGTTCAAAGTAAGAAAAACAGGTCTTCAGAGCTCCTTGGGAATTGGAAGCTTTGGCTTTCAGCCCTCCCTGCTCTTTCCTCCCCTTGCCCACCCTCAGTCCCTTTCCTCTTGCCTCCTGCCTAATGAGGGTCTGGCAAACCCCCGTTTCTCCAAACCAAGCCCGTGGTCACAAACTGGGTGAGGTCAAAAGCTCACACACAGAGGACTGTCAGCCCTGAGTGGCTGTGAGAGTAGGTGCCATGTGTGCAGCTCTCCATAGCTAATCTTCAAACAGGCAAGGGAACACAGCTTTTGTCTGCTTCCTGCAGAAAAAGTCTTTCCACCTTTCTTCTTTTCTTGCTAAAGGGAACAAGTTCCATTTCCAATAACTGAAAACTGATTAAAACCATTGTCCCCCTACCACCCCCCAGTCACAAGCAGCTCAAACCATGAAAGAGTGTCAAGAAAAAGATTTCCTATACAAAGGACTTCATAAAACCAGGAAAAAGAAACAAGTGGAAACTGTTGACATTGAGTTTTAACTCTTTTCATTCTAAAAATCCCATAACTCTTACCTTTCTCTTCCCACGCTTTTAATATGTCCCGGTTTAAATGAGACAAGGTCTTTTGCTGAGGATGAGTTATAAGAAAAAGATCCGAACTCCTTCCTCTAA
>JAYRBT010000018.1:18525027-18543609 GCA_036023395.1 Myiotriccus ornatus | reverse complement strand
CTCCTGGAGCTTCTCTTCTCCAGCTGAACCCCCCCAGCTCTCCCAGCCTGGCTCCAGAGCAGAGGGGCTCCAGCCCTTGGAGCAGCTCCGTGGCCTCCTCTGAGTGTCTCTGACCCTCATGACAATCCACATTGGTTTCAAAGCTCACATCAGTTTTCTCACTGGGAAGTTTGACCTTTCTTACCCGAAGAAAGGTAGGAAGGTTCCTCTCATTCCATGACCAGGATTCACCTCAACCTCTGACTGGAGGAAGAGCTGTTGCAGTTTTTAAACGGTTCCTTGGCAGCCTTGCTAAAAACCCACAGGTCACCCACTGCCACGGAGAAGTTGCACAGGAGTGAGGGCCCTTTATGTGCTGAATGAGTTGATTTCTTCAGCACTGTTAATGTTATGAATTAATTGATTTCTACACGGTCATTACCTGTAAGCAAATATTTAGATTTAACAAAAAGAGAACACTCAACTTGTTGGGATTCTCACAGAGAACTGCAAAGTTGTTTTGCCTTCAGCCCCAGTAAGCTTTAGTAACTTGGGTGCTGCTGGACTGTGGTCTGAAAACCCAGGATCTCCAGCCTGTGCTGAGGACTGAACGTGCATGAAGGTCCCACAGCAAGGGGACCCACACCCTGCTCTGTCTGTCTTACAGCTCTACGTGGGAGGAAACGCTGCTCTCATCGGGCAGAAGCTCGCCACAAATCCAGACCTGAAGGTACACACACACTCCAAAGGTTTCATGCTGTTTGCTTGTCTCAAGCAAATTACTTCCTGTAGATTTTGGGGATCTGGCAGTTATTTCTTGGGTTATGGTGGAACATATGGTTGGCCTTCCAAGTTGAAAACACAGCTGATTTTTAAAAACTGAATTATTAAGTTTTTTTAAAAATTGTCTAGGTGATGCTTACATTTTGGCAAGGGACATGGCAGGGAAACCTGGGTTATTTTTCCCTGTTTTCTAGATCCTCCTTTGTGGCCCAGTTGGCCCCAGACTCCACGAACTGCTCGATGACAACGTGGTCGTGCCACCTGAATCCATGCAGGAAAGAGATGAATTCCATCTTATCTTGGAGTATCAAGCAGGTACCTTCCCAAAGGTGGAGCGTTAGATGGGAACCCCAGATATCACTGGGGTTGATGCACAGCCCTGATGGGTGTCATTCTGAAGCTGCACAAACACCAAAATGGTCCCTGAAAACACAAAGGGACCATTTAACCACGTGCAGATGAAACTCAGAGTAACCCTCATGCAGTGCTGAAACAAATCCATGTGTTTTCCTGCTGCTGCTGGAGCCCATTTAACTTGTGATCTCACCCAGGAATCTCACAGCAGTTTCCCCCCCCTTGCCTCTGTTTGCTCCACCTCAGGTGAGGAGTGGGGCCACGTGAGAGCACCCACTGCCAACCGCTTCATCTTCTCCCACGACCTGTCCAACGGCGCCCTCAACATGCTGGAAGTGTTTGTGTCCAGCTTGGACGAATTCCAGCCGGACCTTGTGGTGCTTTCAGGACTCCACATGATGGAAGGGCAGAGCAAGGAGGCGCGACAGAGACGGCTGATGGAGGTGAGATGTGGGAACACCTGAGTGTTTTCCACTCCAGCAAGTGCTTCGTGGCAAGGCCTTGTTTTCCCAGGTTGGAAGGTGCAGGTGGGCTGTTCCTTAGGCTCTCCCACAAATCCCAGTGTTGCCTGCTAAAAGGAGACTGGGAACTGCAGGAATGGCAAAAGTCTAGTTCTGTAACACTGACTTTTCTTAGATTCAGTGGGTTGTGAAGGAAGAAGAAGGGCTGGTTGCCTGGCTGGAGAGCACTGACCTGGTTACTGGGCTTGTCTGGTGGCTAAATCACACCTTTTCTATCCCAGATACTGAGATTATCCAGGTTATAATCAACACTGGCATTTCTTAAACAGCATCTGTCTTACACCACCTGTTTTACAGCTGAGTTCTGGTCCTGATGCAAGGCACTGGCCTTTTTTGTGTTCTAGGATCAACTGTTTACAGTTCCTTCAGATTTATGAGGTCTTGGAATAAGTCCATTAGAAAAGGTGCTGAGCTGGGTGCAGATTAGGACTGGATACAGTTTTCCTGCTCTGGAATTCTGAAAACCAGCAGTTGTTTTTATTTCCTCCCTTAGCAGTACATCCACTGGTCAGACATCTCATTTGGAATTGTGTTTAAATCCATGCAAAGGAAGATTATAGTATATGTATTTCAAGTCAAACCCCTTTTCCTCCTCCTGTTTCTTAATAAGTACATGTTTTAGGTTTGGGGTTTTTTTTTATTTTCCTGTAGGCTGTGGCCTCCATCTCCGATATCCCAACTGACATTCCCATTCACCTGGAGCTGGCCAGTATGACTGATCAGGATTTTATGAGCAACATTATGCATCAGGTAAGGAAACTGAAAGGACATGCTGTTTTTGTCAGGTTCAGTAGCACAATGCACAGACTGGTATATGAATACAGAAATAAAAATTTAGGACTAGGACTATCCATCAGTCTTTGGATTGAATCTGAGCTGAGTTTATAATTTTAAAAAAACACCTCGATTTCTTTGCAGAATTTCTTTCCTGCAGATCCTGGTGGTGCCTCGTTTATCCTGACACGGATTTGATCTCAGTGTTATGAGTGTTTCATATGAAGTCGATGTTTTGTTACTCTTGTCAAAGTGGGTGTCTAGAAAATTAATTGCACCAAATGGAATGTTTCCTTGGCTGAGTAATTCTTGCCACCTTGGAGAAGTGCAGTGACTTTGGGCTGCATCTCTCTGGGAAACTGGGTGCTGAGCACACCAGGATACTGTAACACCCACACCCTGAAGGAGGAATCCCAAATCCCACTGTCCCTGGGAAGGCAAACCCGTGGTTCCCGTCTTTCTGTTAGCAGGTCTTTCCCCTGGTGAACTCCATCGGGCTGAACGAGCAGGAGCTGCTGTTCCTCACCCAGGCTGCCTCTGGCCCCCACGCCTCCCTGGGCTCCTGGAGCGGGATTCCCGACGTGGGGGTGGTCAGCGACATCCTCTTCTGGATCCTGAAGGAGCACGGGAAGGCGGCGGAGCGTGCGTCCGACCTCACGCGGGTCCACTTCCACACCCTGGCCTACCACATCCTGGCCACCGTGGACGGGCACTGGGGCAACCAGGCGGCAGCGGTGGCGGCCGGGGCCAGGGCCGCCGGCACCCAGGCCTGCGCCACCGACACCATCGACACCAGCAGGGTCCTCCTCAAGGCCCCCCGCGAGTTCCTCACCTCCCACACGGAGGCTCCCGCCAAGATCTCCCTGAACCCGGACGAGCCCGTGGTGCACTGGCACAGGGAAGGCATCTCGTTCCACTTCACCCCCGTGCTGGTGTGCAAGGACCCCGTGCGGACCGTGGGGCTGGGGGACGCCATCTCAGCCGAGGGACTGCTCTACTCCGAGGCGTACCCGCAGTAGGAAACCAGGAGCCTCTCCTTCTGCAGCGCTGCTCGGTGGCTGAGACCCGTGGGCTGGGATTTGAGGCAGGGGTGGCATAGGAACAGCGTCAGGGTGTGGTGTGTTTTCCGGGTATAACTGAAAAAGAGCCAAAGAATAATTCCAGGTATAAACTGTCGGCACATTCCAGTCACTGGGCAGTGACTCGAACACTTCACGTGCGGGTTCAGATGTTTCGGTATTTAATGTGAAAATTGGTTTTATCCTGAGCAGGGGGAGGGACACAAAGACCAGAATCCCTGGCTGGTGTAGGTTTGCTGTACGTAGCTCAGAATGGATCTTGTCAGGTAGTGCTGGGAAGTACAGCAGGAGAATTCCCTGCCTATGGATCCTAGGGAGAGCATAGCAGTGCCAGGCCCTGCCTTGCCTCTGGTAAATTCCAAATAAAAGGCTTGTGGCTTATCTCCTCCCAGCAAACCTTCCCTTGACTGGGGTGGTGGTGGAATTCTTGCCTGGTGAAATCACCTCCCGGTGTCCCCAGAGGGAACCAGGGTCCCAAAATGTGATGCAGACTGTACCTACTGCAGGCTGTGCAGGTGATGCTGGCTATCTGTGACTAAAGGTGTTCAACTGAGCCCCAGCAGCCTGTGCTTAGCTTTTGGGAAAGTGGGAGTGAAGATAATCGGGGCTTTTGTTTGGGGGACAGCTCTGCTTCCCTGCCAGGTGACCCCCAAAGCGTTACCTGTGTTTGCTGTACGCTAAATACCTTCTCTGCTGACAGCAGGGGCTTCCAGCTGATGTTACAGAAATGCTCTTGAGTGCTGGAGGATCAGTTTTGGTTGTTTGGGAATGGTTGTGCCAAATTCTACAGTCTTCCTGCTCTCCATTCAGAAGAGTTCATATGTTAGGGAAGGTCCCTCTGGAAGCTCAGAAGCTGTAACAGCATTTTCCAGGTAAGACTGAAGTGAGGAGGCCTTTTTAGGGTTTGATGTTGGAGGTTTTTTGACTAGGTCACCAATAGTTTCTTTGCTGGCCTTTGAAATTAAAAAAGCAGAACCCTGTGTCATCGTTAAATACTCCTGGTTTTTTACCTCTTCACAGTCACACACCACGAACTGCAGAGCACCAGCCTGGGTTTTGTGTCTGTTTTCCAGCATGGTTTGTCTCTGGCCACTTCAGGTGTCTCTGCATAGCTCTCACAGCCATTTCTCAGTAGAAGTGGATTAAATGCCATCAGCATGTCTGGGCAAGCCTGTGCCTCACAAGAGTGTGTAGGAGGTCGTTTAAGGTCAATCTTTGTGTCTGAATGGAGGGGAGGAGAGTCTGTCACTCAGGGTGGAGTGATCTGTTTCAGTAACACTGTCATGCTGCTGTCAGGGGTGTTCTCCTGTTGGAAAATCCATCCTGAATGCTCTGCAAGGATAAAAATTGGCAGCTGTTGTACTTGCACTGACTCAGCACACAATACTGGCTGTCAGTGTGTATTCAGCTTTCCCTCTGAGCAAAGTCTTCTGTGTTGTACAGAGCAGAAATAGTCACTGCTGTGTTTTCCTGCAGCTCATCCCATCCTGAGTTTCTCTTCACTCTCAGCATTTTATCTTGCTGTGGGATCTTCTTAAGACTGGAAGTATTTCTATCCAGATTATTTTTTTTTTATTATTGCTGTTATTGATAAACTGTAGTACAGGACTTGGAGTTCTGGTTTAGTCTTCCTAAATGAAAAATTAATTAAAAACCCTCTCAGCTGTCTGAGAGGTCCAAGGCCATTAGCAGGGTTATTTTGCAGCCTCTCATGATGGCCAGGGCCACCAAAGGCCATGGATCTGCCAGCTGAAGAACTGATCCTTCCTGGGTCCCACTTTCCTGACACTGAGCCAAGCTGTGGATTCTCAAGTTGGAAACAGAACAAAACTAAACACACACAAGCTGTCACCAGCAACGGCCCTGCTGCTGTATTTCACTTCTGTCTTCCAAAAACACTTCCAGGGATGTGAGGCTGATTGGACTGGCATTCCCTGTGGCCACTTAAAACCACGGGACTGCACTGACAGACCTTGTCCAAGGGCAAAGTTGTGCTTGTATTGAACAGGAATGTGACAGGCCTAAAGTATCTCTTTTTTTAAGCTAGTTTGGATAAATAATTGGTGTAAACAATTATAAAAAAGCAGTTTATTGCTTAGAAATCACCTGGGCCTTAAAGCTAAACTCATTATTGTTAGCTCCTCCTTCCTGCTGTTCCTGTTCTTTCTCACCAGCTAACATTTCTCCCGTGGGTCCCCTGGGAGTAGCTGGCACCGACAGTCACATCTCAAATGCAGCAGCTCGTGATGGCCAGGCTGCTGCTCCATCCAGATGTGCTTTAGCAGGCACACAGAGCTCACCTGCCACCAAATGCACTTCCCAAGGATCATCCTTAAGCAGCTGTGCTGGTGGGATCCAGGATTCAGTTCTGAAACAATCGATATGGTAATAAATGTGAATTTATGGATGGAGGGGCCCAGCAGCCTTCCCTCCATGTTCCACATGCTGTGAACGTGATGTGCTTAAACTTCCCTCTGCCTTCCCCAGGGAATGGCAGCGTGGCAGAGCTCCTGAAATCCTTCCCCTGCCTGTGCAGTCTCACACCCCTGCACAGCTTCAGTAGTGACAGCACAGAAAAGCTGCTCTAAAAGCTACAAAAATACCAAAGCTTCAAACCCAGGCTTGAAGTGGCTCTGCTGCCCCTGGTCCTCTGTGTCTCTGCAAATTCTGGTGGTTCTGTGTTTCTCACACCTGGAAATCCACAGTGCAGGAGGACTCAAACCTCAGCCAACCTCCCGCTCCCAAGCAAGGGTTTCCACTGGAAATGTTTATTCACACACACGTGGCTGGAGGTGCAGCAGCTGAGCTCAGCATGGTGACACCTCTCCATGGCAAAACCTGGGCACTTGGGCATTTCCATCTGTGTCCCTGCAGCCACCTTGGTTTGGGTTATTTTGTCTTATCCAGGATCCAGAATGAGCATTGTTCCCATCTTTTCTGTGCCTGTCCCTTACTGCAGGTCAGGTGGTGGGTTATTTGAGAGGTGTGAATCACAGGAGGCTGGCAGAGTCCCAAAGGACACGTTCCTTCGCTGTGCCCTTGTTGCTCTCCATGGAAAAACCAATCTCAAATCCAACTCTTCCCATTTTTAAAGACTCTTCATTGGTTTTTTCCCTCTCCAGGAGAGTTTCACAGCATTGCTAAGGAATTACTTGATTTTCTGTTTTTACTTCTGTGTTTCCTGGTTATCTCCTGTTGGGATATGTGAGATCCAGTTAGGTTTGCTCTTCCCTCCCAAATTCCTTTTTACAGAACTGGTGCTGAAAAGTTCCTTCTGAGCCTTTAGCAAAGACCTCAGAGCTGCTCTGCCCCGTGTTAGATGTTGCCTTAGAGCTCAGCTCCACTCCTCAACCACTGGAATTCAAAGCCTGGACAGCAACAGAGCACTAGATCCGCTCCAAAACCCCGTGGAAAACCCTCAGCACTTGTGCTTGGCTTTCTTTTTTTGCTATTTATTGTGAGGATATGCTGAGTTACCAGGAATTACATGCCACAGGTGACCTTTCCAGCCACATCCTGAGAAGAGAGTTGATTAGTGGGACAGTTTTGTGAGAATGGTACAACAGAACTCGATTTCCAGTTCCCCTAAAAGTTGGTTTGGGCTCTTTTTGGCACTTGCAGCTTGGGTAGATTAGGGAGATAAGCTCAGGAGAGTTGAGGGTTGGGAGTGAGGGACCAGCTCAAGTGTCTCTGTGCTAATATTTGGCACTGGGCGCTGCCTCACGTGTGCAGAGCAGCTCCTGTCACACAGCGTGCTGCCTTGCTATTCCTGGGCTATGGAAACTCACCAACTTTTAGGGAAAACAGGAGGAAAAACAGACAAATAGTGGGTCTGAATAAAATCTGCAGTAAAACTTGGATCTCGGAGCCAGGAATGCTGGTCCTGGCTGCCCACAGACGTCAGATGAAGTTCTCCTCCCTAACAGATGGAGCAGTTCTTGTGTAATCTCTCAGGTGGATCCAGGCTGAATTCTCAGGGAGTTTCTGATCCAGACTGGTGGGAGGATGTTCCCTCAGCAAAGGGAACACGCAGGTTGGAAATGGGCACATGTGGCCATTCCCGTCTGTGCCGGGAGCTCGGGAAGGCGTCTGTTCCCGACAGCCTGGGATCAGCTCTCACAGCAGCTGAGGGACACAAATCCTGGCAGGAATTGTGAAATGCAAGTGGGGGCAATGAAAAAAATACCCAGAAAACCTCCCCTGTGACTCTCAGGAAAGCTGCTCCAAGGAGCAGCCTGGGAAAAAAGGGGTTCAGAGCTCACCTGGATCTTCCATTAAAAACACGGATTTTTTTGGAGCAGTTTGGTTTGAGAGAGTGGTAAAGCTTTCCTTGTAGTAGAACTGGACTTTTTCTTCCAGAAAAGTCCTGGCAGATGAAGTACTTGCTGCAACACATGCTCTTTCTGAGTACATTTATGTGTGGAGCTTATTATTTTAGTTCACTGAGCACTGGTCCCTGTCTGTCTCTGCAGAGGAGGCTCTGCCAACTGAAACCCACTTCCCAACTGGGAAATCTAAATTTTTAACATCTTAAAGACCCCTGTGTCCACCTGGCTCAGGCACAACTGAGCAAACATGTACAGGAGCATGGCAGGTATCCACTAATCCCGCCTGTGCCATAAATCAGCATCCAGTTGTCTCAGGGACCTCAAAACCAGATTTTTTTGGGTTGAACATACATTGCTGGATGGATAAATTATTACTCTTGGCAGAAACAAGGTCTTGCTGCCCAGGCATTTATGTTTGAGTGTCTTCTAGTCTGTTTTCTGTGCAGAAGCCAAGCTGCAGAAAACCTTGTGAGCTCTGTGATTTACCCTGGCTCATCAAAGACATTTTCCTAAAAAGGGCAAGAAAAGTCCTAAAGCAGATGGTTTCTACTTCCCTAGAAATTAAGCTCATTATTGTTTTCCATCTTAAAATTTCCATTACAGGGGGAAAAGAGAAGATTAGAATTATGGCTGATGCCAGAAACAGGTTGTGGAGCATAAGGTGTGATTTCCAAAATCCCTAAATGCCTCAGTGCAGTCCTGCTGAAGAGTCCCTTGCTTAATTCCAGCTGAATGAACAGTCCAGCCTTGTTACCATTAGCACAAAAAAGCTCTCCAGAAAGATCAGATCCTAGGAATTTACTGTGTGCAAATGCCATCATCACCAGAGCCAGGGGAAGAGAGGGGACAGGATGAGGAATTGCAGCTCTGTTTATTATCCAACTGAAATTACATATTTAAAAATGCTTTCCAGGAAGTAGGAAGGTGCTACTGCTTTGTTTCATAGAAGGACAATTGGTTCAATATCTGTGTGACCTCTTCACCAAAACACATATTTAAAATAAATCCCTTCACAGGTACCTTCAAATGCTGTATGTGCTCCCTGTGTGACATTTACCCTATCAAAGCATCCTAGGACAAAAATCTGTCTTGAACTCAAGTTTTGAGGCTAAGGTAGAGAATTCCCAGCCCCTGCTCACCCCTGCTCTGCAATCCTGACCTCTTCCTCCCAGGCACTCTGTTACACTGCAGGAACTCCCAGTGTAAGAAGTTCAGTGTGAATAAAAATGTCTGCACTGTACCTGATGTACCTGCTCCTTGTCTGGTTTGTTTCAATTTGCCAGTGCTCCACAAAAAAATCCTGTTTTCTTCAACTCCTGGCAGGATGGAACCCCTACAGGAGGGAATCCTTACAGGAATGCTGCCCTGGAACTGTGCTGACAGAAAAACCCAGCAGAGAGAACAGCTGGGGGGAGAAACAGCCACGTTTAAGATCAGCAGTTTGGGCCATCAAACCAGAGGGGAAAGTGAGGGTTCTTACTCCGGTGTTCTCCAGGGAGCAGGAGAGCACTTCAGCTCCTGGCTGGGCTCTGAAGATGCATTAATGTCGCTCTGGGTCACAGCAGCAAACACAAAGCACAGCTGAAGGATGGGGATGGCCCCAGAGCAGCTGGTGCTGCTTTTACACTGTTGCCTCAGAGAAGTTTCCATTACTAACCTTCCTCTCCTGCACTGTTCATTATGGAGGGATACAATCCAACAGCGCAGAACTAAAAGCAGGAAATACGTTTTCAAACAGCTGGGGAGCTCAACCAGCAAACAAAAAGAGCCCTGAAGGTTCAATTTACTGGTTCTTTGTGGAAAATCAGCTGCTCACCAGTTCAGCCACTGGAAGGGTGTGGTCCTCCTCAGGGTCCAGGATCCCAAGTCACTACTGCTGGCTTTGCTAAACGTACTGGATGCCTTGGGATCCTTCTAAGAGGGCTCACACCCAACCTGTGGAGAGCTGGATCCCCATCCTCCAGTCTCTTGTGGTGCCCACACTAAGAGTAGCTACACACCAACCTCTTCTGATCACTGCAACGAGCTGGGACAGAGCCAAGTGCTAAAGATCACTGACACAAACAGCATCCAGACCAACTGCCAGTGGGGTGAAGCCCCTTGGGGCAGGGAGGAGCAGGTCCTACTCGGTTCCCTGCTGGCTCCCACGCTTCTCCTTGCCCTGCGCCGCGTCCCCTGCGGGTGCCGAGCTCTCCTCGGGGCCCGTTTCCGAGTCCTGGTCTGGTTCCAGAGGCAGGGAGGGAGGCTTTGCTGGCAGAGCTGGTGTTCCAGCACCTGGGGAGAGGACACAGGAAGAGTTACTCTACAGCTACACATGTTGTGTCTATTCTTTTTGCCCTTCCCATCAGCACAGAGATGCAGAACAATCACAGCTATAAACTACTCCCAGATTTCTTCTGCCCAGCATTAGTTTACTGATAAGGAGTTATCCAGCCAGAGATCTGACAGCCCAAAGTCCTTCTGAAAGGAAGCTCTTATACAGGATCTCACTCAGCTGTGAGAGGTCAGTACAAACTTAGGAATTAATTTATTCTTTGGAATGGATAACAGTTCCCAAAATCACAGAATCCCAGAATGGTTTGGGTTGGAGAGACTTTAAAGCTCATCTCATTTCCCCCCCTGCCATGGGCAGGGACACCTTCCACTATCCCAGGTTGCTCCAAGCCCTGTCCAACCTGGCCTTTGACACTCCAGAGATGGGGCAGCCACAGCTTTTCTGGGCAACCTGTGCCAGGGCCTCCCCACCCTCCCAGGGAAGTGCCACTTTCAGTTCCACTGAACCTGGTTTATGCTCAAACCCAAGTATTGTCTTCACAGCTTTAGCAAATCTGGGGAGAGCTTCCAGGCAGTTAAAGTAGCTACACACAGAATTAAATCAAAACAGGACAGAAGTGGTTTCTACACTTAAATTTAGGCTGACAACTTGTATTATGAACTAGCTCCCTTTTCTGATAACGATAATAAAGTCCTTCAGGTAAACCCTAAGCTCCTAGAGTGTTTTACTTCTCAGATTTTCTGGCTAAGTCTTCCCTGCATGGTAAGTTAATTCCATGTGTGAGAAATGGAACAGGTCCTTAGGGATGCCAAAGAAAGAGTCCTGGATTACACAGCCTCTCTCCTGGTTCAGTCTCCAGGCAACAAGACCAAGAGTGACAGAAAATCACCAGGATGAGCAGCATCTCTAGCACATTCCTCCTGGGAGGCTGAGGGGTGAGAGGTCAGGCAGGGAACGGTGGCTCAGGAGATGCTCCTACGCAGCCCCAGCAGGTGCAGCCATCGCAAGGCTCACACCATCTCCTGAGCAACCCTGGGGCCCACACTAAACCCAGCAACATCTGCAAGGGAGGGCCTGGCTGGGCAGCTTGGGAGAAATCCAGCTGCAGTTGTTGTTGTAGAAGTGATAAAGTGCTTCGGAAAATTGTCCATCCTTGCCCTCCTCTCTGACAGCCTGTCTGGGCACATCAGCTCCTGGGCTCTTCCAAAGGAAGGCAAAAGGTCTGGCTGCTGAAACCAGCTCCTTTCCAGAGCCAGATCTCAATCCCACGCTAATGGAGTATTACCATTATGGCTCAGGCAGGAAGGGACATTCTCCTGGATTCCTGCAAAAGCAGGAGAGTGTAATGCACCCCAGAGAGCATCTTCCTTAACTCAGAAGTCTGGGAAAGTTATCACCAAATATCGACCTTACTGCAGTGTAGGCAAGTCAGTCCCTTCCTGAGCACGTGCTGTAACTGCACTCCCCCAGCTCTCCTGGGCAGAGAAGCAGAGCAGACTCACCTGAGGGAAGTGGCGTGGTTTTCCCATACCCTGCAGCAGAGGACATGGCCTGACCCAGGGCCTGGTTGGAGCCCAGAGGCTGCTGAGAGCTGGAGGATTTCCCTGACACAGCAGCTCTCTGCTTGGATTTGGACTCTTTAGAAGGCTTAGTCCAGACCAGGCTCTCCCCGACCTGCAGGGCAGCTCCCATCTTCTGGGCCACCTCCACCATCTGTTTGAGAGGCACAAAGAGAAGAGCGCTGTGAGCAGGAACCCTTCAGACAACAATGAAGTCAACATCTCCACAGTAAAACGCTGAAAAATGAGAGCTGTGCAGAGCTGGCTCCAGCCTCGGTGCTTGGGGGAAACATCTCCGTTAATTCATTCCCTTAATTAAGAGGGAATCTTGTCTTGCTGTGTATTGATTGAAGAACTGAGCTTCAAAGAGCAGCACCGAAGCGAGCAGCTCTCAGCAGGTGCCTGCTCCACTCAGAGAAGCTCATGAGCAGAATTTCCTCCCAACAGCTGGACTCAAAGTCAAACCTCCTCGTGTGCTGCCAGCCCTGGTGTGGTTCCTGAGCCCCTGCCCCCGGGAAGGACGTACCTCGGGGTCGAAGTCGGGAGCGCTGCTCTCCTTGGCTGCGCTGACCCTCCTCTCCATCTCCTGGTACTGGCTCAGGGCCCCCTCCTTGTCACCCTGGTTGTAGAGCAGCACAGCGTAGTTCAGGTTGATCAGGGGGTTGCACCTGCAGCAGACACACACATTCCCCATGGGAACACTTGTGCTGGCTGGAATAAGGCTCAGGTGTGCCCCAGGAGCAGTGCTGGGGACACCTCAATGGCACTGGCAAAGGAGGGCCTGCAGAGCCAGAGTCCTCTGGGAACACGGTGGAGTCCCTCATGTTTGGTGACAGACACAGTGCCTCGGCTCAGCAAAGTCTCCCCGTGTCAGTGACGACATAAATCCCTCCCTCGGGTGCCTCACCCTCCAAACAGCCAGCTCTGTGCCCTTGGGGACCATCCCAGGACTGTTTCCTGCTCTCCCAGCCCCTGGATCCTGGGACAGGCAGAGCAGTGACAGGGGCTTTCATCACACTGTGAAAGCTGATCTTCCCCTGATTTCCCTCAGACTTTCCCAGCATTCCCAGCCTGGAGAACAGCTTGGCACAGACAGGCAGTGGAACAGACTCTTGCTTTATTGGTTTTATTTTACAACCTAACCGCTGCAGAACATGCTGTTTAAATTGAATTTACATTTCAATTCCAGAGCACAGCTCTTTACATTTCAATTCCTCACCTCTTCTCTCTCCTTCCCCCAGTAAAACACACACAATTGTAGACAACTGTAGACAATAGCAATTGTTATAGACAAGCAGTAGGAGATCCCTATGACAGAGGACCTGCAGAGGAGACTCACCCCACGGCTACCACGGGTACCTGCACACTCCTGCCTCCCTTCCCCAACGAAGATTTCACCAAGCAGAACTGCTCCCTGTACCCTCATTTTCCACAGTATCCATCTCCTTCACTAGGATACATTCACCCCCAACAGCCCCTTTCCATCCGGCCCAGCCGGGGTGGGTGGAGGACTCTGCCAGCCCCCGGTTCCCTGCAGGAGCCCACGGGAGCATCCCTGCACTCGGGCCACGCGGGGATGCTCCGTGCGCTGACAACCAGCGTGAGCGAGGGACTGGTGCCCTCTCCTGGAGCGTGGCTGGGATAACTGGAGCCATCCATGGACTGGGGGCCAAGCAGAGGGACAAGCGCAGGAGGGAAGGATCCTGCTGGTACTGGGCAGTAAAGAAAGTGTCACGTGCAGGCCCTGACTCTCCAACCCGGGCGAGGTGACAGCGCTGCAGGGAACACTGTCAGACAAATCCGATGGCATTTATAGCCTTGGCTGCTTCTTTAACTGGGAAACTGGAAGGCTGAGCCCACCACAGAATAAACCCTCCTCCCTGTCTTTGCCAAAACACTGAAGAGATCAGACAGTCCTGGAAACAGGCAGTTTTAAAATGAATTGAACCTTGAGGAGCTATTTTGCCGCCTCCGAGAGCGGAGAAGCAACGCTGACAGTCAGAGAAAAATCAACAGCTAAAAAACCCCAGACAGGACAGCTGTGAGCTGGAACCAGGACTGAGAACACCTTTGCTAAAGGCTTCTTCCAAGATGTTTTTCATTCCAGTTCCCAGCATGGCACCCAGGCCACTACAAAAGCATTGCTGGTGATGGAAACCAACACCACACTCAGCATCCCAGCCAAACAGCTCCGGACATGCCACAAAGGCAGCCTGTGGGGGCACAGACCAAGCTACACAATAACTGGTTAAAACACACAGGGTGTCAGCTGAACCAGCTCACACAGCCTGCACATTCCTTGCAGCAGGCCCCAGCAGTTGGAATTTATTCTTGCTTTAATGAGGGTTTATTTTCCTGGTCAGACCATGGAGCTGGAGCATCCCAGGAGTGCCAAATACTTGGGCAAAGTGGGAGAGCCAAATTTCCATTCCTTCCCTTTGAGCAAAGCACACAAGCCCATGACTAAGGAGTCTGAGCAATCTTTAAGGTCCTGTCCTGCCTCGCTGGGCATGGAAGGCTGATTGGGAATAGAATCCCAGAATGGTTTGGATTGGAAAGACCTTAAAGACGGTCTCATTCCATGCCCTGCCCTGGGCAGGGACACCTCTCACTATCCCAGGTTGCTCCAAGCCCCGTCCAACCTGGCCTTGGACACTTCCAGGGATGGGGCAGCCACAGCTTCTCTGGCCAACCTGGGCCACGACCTCCCCACCCTCACAGGGAAGGATTTCTCCCTCATCCCTGATCTCTCACCACCTTGTGTGGCCCCTGCAGATGGAAAGTGCTCCTGGCACTGCTCTGTGCCCAGCACAGACCCTGGGCTCAAAGTGCTGGCTGCTCCAAATATGCAAATACTCACCATGAACTGGGGACAGAGACAAAACTATTAATAAATCTGAAATAATTTTGATTTGCTGCCTGAAATGATGAAATACTGTGAGGTTCAGCTTCATCTTTCTGAAACCAAATGCTCTGATTTTAAGATCTAGACTGCAAACACAGATATTGTTATCAAAAAGGAGCAAGGACTATCCCGCTCTTTTTTATTTGCTTTATACAAACTTCTTGCCCAGATTCTGGCAGATAAAATCTTCCCTCTGCCCAATTCATAACAGGCTTTATCCCAAGCATCTCACTGCTCTGCACAGTGTTCTAACTTTGGGTTACAAAATATGTTTTCTTCTATTGAATCTGCTCCACTGTGTAATCTGTGCTCACTGAATGGAGGGCTGGAATCCAAAGTCATCACCACTGACTCACTAACCAAACAGCAAAACAAAAACCAGCTTTGGGCTGGTCTGAAATAAAATCCCCTTTCATTTTTCAGAGCTGAGTTGAATTAAAAAAAAAAGGTGGGTTTAACACCATCACTTGCACAGGAATAAAAATGTCTCTCTACTGCAAACCATTTTGGGTCAAAGCAGAAGAAGGAGCAAAGGGAATCAGGTGCAGGGGGGCAAAGCCACGAGACCAAACAAGTGACAGCTCTGGTGAACACTTACTTGTCCAGGGCCACAGCTTGTTCGTAGGAGCACTTGGCATTCTCAATGTCTTCCAGGTTGGTCAGAGCAACTGCACCAAAGCAGAACACACACACAGGAGTTGATGTTTCACTGGGAGTTCGTTTTTGGGGCAATGCTGAATGTCATTCAGTCATGAAATATGTGCCAACAGGGTTGTCTGGACTGCTGCCAGGATTAACCCTGCTGATCACAGAACCATGGAATGGCCTGGGCTGGGAGGACTCTAAAGCCCATCTCATTCCACCTCCTGCCATGGGCAGGGACACCTCTCACTATCCCAGGTTGCTCCAAGGCCTGTCCAGTCTGGCCTTGAACACTTGCAGGGGTGGGGCAGCCACAGCTGCTCTGGTCAACCTGTGCCAGGGCCTCACCACCCTCTGAGTGAATAATTTCTTCCTAATCTCTAATCTAAACTTGCTCTTGATGTCACTTTTGACATGTTTGTCTCATTTCATCCCAAAGATGTCCAGTGCTTGTACATCCAGACCCACTCCTTAGGCAACCCAACCCCAAGCTCACATACCTGAAGTCTTTGTCAATGTTTAATCTGGATTTGACAGCAATTCAACCTTCTGTTCACCCCAGAGAGAACAGACTGGGGAAGAACTTCTTAGTAAAGCCTTCATCCACTGTTTCTTTACTTCAGCTCACACCTTCTGTGTCTGTAATGCTGATCCCCTCAGCTGGATCCTGCCAGAGCTGCACCATCACGTACCTGCCAGGAGCATGTAGAGCTCTCCCATCTTGGGCTGGAAGCTGATGGCAGCATTCAGGAAGTGGAAGGCCGAGGCATATTGCTGCATGGTGAGGTGCACCAGCCCCAGGTTGTACAGGATCTTCCAGTCAAAGGGAGCCAGGTAGTTTGCCCTCTTCAGGCAGCTGACAGCCTGCAGAAACAGGGATAAATGCGCTGTGACAGCCCGGCCAGAACAGACGCCCTGCCCCTGCACCACAGGAACCTCGTGGCTGCATGAAGTTTGATACAGATGG
Organism: Myiotriccus ornatus; assembly: GCA_036023395.1. Lineage (NCBI taxonomy): Eukaryota > Metazoa > Chordata > Aves > Passeriformes > Tyrannidae > Myiotriccus > Myiotriccus ornatus. The sequence continues at coordinate 18,527,443 of JAYRBT010000018.1, read as the reverse complement.
GAGAAAATGGAAACATGATCCTTACTGCCACGTATTTCTTCTTCCCGAAGAAGCACATCCCGATGTTGTTCCAGAGCGGGGGGCTCTCGGGAACAGCGCCGGCCACCACCTTGTACTTGGAGAGGGCAACGTCGAAGTCCCCGTGGGCCTGCATCATGCTGCCAGCTGCCAGGGTGGCCTGGGGGACACACAGTGACAGACACAGCACAACAGCAAGAGGGGAAAATTATTAAACTGAAACCACTGAACCTTTCCAGGGTTTTGTCCCAAGGGCTGCCCGGGCCAGCAGTAGGGAGCAGGTGGGGACTCGGACCTGCCACTGCAGAGCAGAACACAGGGTGAAGAAGGGACCCGAGTCTGCTTCTTCCTGCACTACCTCAACCACAACTGTCTCAGAAATGAGAGGGCTTGCCCAGGGAAGCTGGAACACATGCCTGGAAGTGTTCAAGGCCAGGCTGGATGGGGCTAGGAGCAACTTGGGATAGTGGAAGGTGGCACTGCCCATGGCAGGGGGTGAAACTTCCTGATCCTTAGTGTCCCCTTTACCCAAACCAGCTTGGGATTCTATGATTCCACAAATATTGCAACATGATGAGTGTTTAGGGTATTTTCTGGGGTGACAGAAGTATTTTTTAGAGTCTGAGTCTCTGATTCTATGAAAAGAATCTATAGATTCTTTTTACCACCAAGCAGTGACAGAAATAGTTCTGGTACAAGACAAATGGGGAGTAAAAACTCAAGCAAGACATAAGCAGCAAAGCTCTCGTAGTTCACACTGATTGACTGATACTGCAAATTAGTGGGAATATGCATGGGGGAAAAAAAGGGAAGTGAGCTCAACACACTATATTTAAACCACACCAGTTAAGTCCTTTACAGGATCTCACAGTGACAAGTAAAATCTGTAAGTGTAAAGGTGTTTTCACAATAACTCATGTTTGTCAACCACACATTTCAATACTCTGCAGTGTCAACAGGGAAAAAAGGAGAGAAATGAAGTAACACCCCTAAAAAGGGAAGCAGTTCCACAACCAGGAAGGAAACCAGGATGCCAAGCTCAGCTTTCCAGGCCAGAGCCAAGGGAATATGTACAGCAGCTGCAAGCACAGGTAGGGTTATTAGCAGATGGGAGAATAATATAATGAATGCAGTATCACTTGGATCTGTGCTCTGTCCTGAGGAGCCACAGGGACCCAGCACAGCTCTTGGGATTTTTGAAACAAAGTCTAGAAGACCTTCCTTCCAAAGTAAATTCCACTTGGATTTGGTGCAACTTTAGATTAAAAACCAAAGGGATCAATCCCATATTCTGCCTCCTCCCCTTTCCCTATCTCCACACGCACCCAACTCCCCCCCCAGGGAAACATCACAGAAATGTATTTCAGAAAAAGCTTTCTGGACATGACCCTTTCCAGCCTCTCCAGGCCCTGGATACAGATGGTAGAGCTCTGATACTGGAATTACCTTCAGGAGGTGTCCCGTCACCATTCCCTCATACAACTCACCTTGTAGTTGCCTGGATCATAGGTGAGTGCATTTCCAAGGTGTTCAAAGGCCTTCTGGTAATCTCCAGTCTGGAAAAGGAAGTAAATACACATCAGAAATTCTGGAATAAGAGTAGCTAAGAAGGAGAACACGATCTTTGTGAGCAGGAGAATTTCTGGTTCAGTTACATACCAAGAAAAGTGAATTTTACAGTGCTCCCATGACACACACATGTTCCTGTTTGACAATTCACAGAACAGATTCTAAAAATTTATTTTGCTGGGCTGGATTCACTGTTCTGACCCAAGCAAAGGTTTCCAAATAGTTTGTGCTCTGACTTTTCCATACAAGAGTGAGCTCTGGGTTGATAGTTCTCTGCTCCTTTATCCCAGAAAAGAGGCTGTGAATTGCTACTCTGCACATCCTGGATTCCCCCACCACAACCTCCTCACTCCCCAGGGCTCTTCTGTTCAGGTGAGAAAGATTTCCCTTGTCTTCCCTTGGACTGCAAGTGTTGGTGGGCCTGACTGTGGCCCTACATGGGACAGGTTAGAGTCACTGAAATCCTACAGATTGGAGCCAGATGAGCTGTAAGGTCTTTTCAAACCAAACCCTCCTGTGATTCTGTGTTTTCAACTGATTTCACTTAAAGCCCATCCTGTTCCAACCCCTGCCATGGACAGGGACACCTTCCACTAGCCCAGGCTGCTCCAAGCCCCATCCAACCTGGCCTTCGACACTTCCAGGGATGGGGCAGCCACAGCTTCTCTGGCCAACCTGGGCCAGGGCCTCCCCACCCTCCCAGCCAACAATTCCTTCTCAATATCCCATCTAACCCTGCCCTCCAACAGTGAGAAGCCATTCCCACTTGTCCTGTCCCTCCATCCCTTGTCCCCAGTCCCTCTCCAGCTCTCCTGGAGCCCCTTTAGGC